>QNGE01005180.1:1990-21056 GCA_008508345.1 Paragonimus westermani | reverse complement strand
CAGCCTATCGGTGCCACCTCACATTGTGTCTACGAATTTACATGTAACTGCAATGAAAGTTACATAGGCAGAACCGAGAGGTGCTTGATCTCCAGAGTGAAGGAACATTTGCCTAATTGGATGCAGAACTCTGTATTGCTGAAGAACGACAATGTGGTTGAAACACGCAAGCAACCAGCGTCCGCAGTCGCAAGACACGTCCTGACCACTGGTCACGTTATCGACCTAATTTGTACATTCAAAATCCTATTACGTCACTCCAATTCAAGATTCTTGCGGTTTGCTGAGGTGGTCGCAATCAATCGACTGAAGCCGACCTTGTGTGTTCAGAAACAATTGCTCGTGAACTTGACTCTTCCCTGGACTTAGTGACCCTTCCTAAACCACCGATTGACTATCCACCCTGCCACCCTAACCGCTCGATATAAAAAACCCGTCTCATGTTATTGTAAATTTGGTACTGACGAAATGCTTGCACCTACCAGTTTTCGTCTTATAACGGAGTAGATATTGTCAAATTCCGTGGGCGTCTGCAGTTAGGGAGTTTTCGCGATTATTACACTGCCAGTAAAAATGACCCATCCACCCACGATGGCGAATGCTCCGCTATGTCTAAAATATTCCGGCGCACCGAACTTCGCCAAGGAGGAGCAATAGACCACAAGAATAACCTTGGACAGTTTGAGTTGTAGGAGGTATTGCGAGCTTGCCGACCACGTGTCACGTGTAGCCGAAGGTTAACATGGTAAATAGGCCGTACTGAGCTTTGACCTGACTGACTTGTCGTCAGTAAACACCGAGATATGCTTTCTGTGGATTGTGTGATCGTCACTCTTCGCCACGAGAATAGCCTGTGCGTTTAGGAAATGGAGCTTGCGTGGGTTACGTGAGTTTTCACTGGATGTTTCCCGACGCTTTGAAAAATGGATTACCTCTCTTTGTACCCCTGCTGGGACACGCGGCCCAACTTTACCAGTTGAAAGAACAGCGGCAGACGTGCTACCGTTCACCATATTGATAGTTTAGAATTTTGGCATCCGCGCCTACCGTTGCCGCACGTCACCTGTCTACCTGTGCACGCGTGTGTTCCTCTCTATCTCACCCCGGCCCCGAACGAACCAATCCTGTTACCCACACAATCGACTGGGTGACTGTTTGTCTTATGTATATCATCATTATTATGATGTCATCCACTCGTGTTCGATAAAGCTACGCACTACTGCCGTTACGTGCACTCATTCTACTCTGGGCCGGCTACGTGTCAGGGCTCGCAGTTTAACATGGTTCTAAGTTGTAACATTTGGCGAACGGGGATTAAACAGTTGATCCGAAATCCATGAATACTTCATCTACACCCTTAGATTACTTTTGGAAGGATGCTGGTTCAAAACCGTCATTGTCAATGTGGACGCACTGGAAGCGATCCTTCGAGGATTATGTGGAACTACTGTTAGCATTAAATTCCAACAGTCACCTTACGGAATCACAAAAAAATAAATTACTCAGACTATCTGGGATCTGCGGGCCAACGTCACTTCGACGCACTTCGTATGTATGACAGAACGTCCTTGCCGGATGCCCTGGCGGCACTAGATGTTTTAAGGGGGTTACGCCATAACGTGTTCACAGCCCGCATGAATCTCCACCAACTTCGTCAGTGTTCGGGGGAAGATGTTAAGGATTTTATCGCTCGTATCCAGCAAGCTATTCCTGATTGTCGTTATAATGAAGTTGTGCCCACAAAAATTGAAGAAACTATGGCGACTCAATGTTTACTAGTGGGAGTCCAGGATACGAAAACCAGAGAGCGACTGTTGTCCGAAGAGGAGTCTAAACTAACTTGGGATCAGGCATGTTCTGTTGCGAGGCAACGGGGTAACATAGCAGAACAGCTCACCTTATACCAGCCGTCTTCGGCCTCAGATAATGTACAACTGATTGCACGGCATACGTCTCCGCTCAAGTGCAATAATCCTTTTCGTACGTTTACGTGTTATCGTTGCGGTGATAAACATGAAGCTGTCACGGATCGTCGTCACAAACAATCGATATGCCATAGTTATGGGAAAATTGGCCACATTGTACGCGTATGCCGTTCGAGACAAGCGCAATCTTCCGATTTCTGCTCTAAGACTCGAGCTGTACGGTCGATTGAAGATCGTGAAGAATCCATTTCCTACTTGATTTCACATACCTCGGCCACGTTTCCTGCGGGAGTACCCCATTATACAGTAGATTTGAACGTGGAAGGCGACAACGTTTGCCTGGAGATCGACACAGGAGCTTCCGTGACACTTATTAACAGGCGCATACTGCCAAAATCACTTCCGTTGGCTCCAGCTGTTGCCACACTGCGGTCCTATACAGGAGAAGCGATCGATGTCATGGGTACATGCAATGTGGAAGTAAAACACGGAACAAAAACGCTCAAGTTACCTGCATACGTCGTAAACAACGAAAGTCCAAATCTGTTGGGTCGAAATTGGCTCAAACTTATGCCAGATCTTCTGCTGTCTGTCAGACGAGTGGATAGTCACAACAGCCTTCCGACACTACTGCAGAAATTCTCCTCTGTATTCGATGAAAACGAGCTAGGGAGGCTGAAGGATTTTCAGGCCATTATTGTAATGGAACAGGATACTCTTGCTAAATTTTATAAAGCTCGTACACTGGCATTCTCTATCCGCCCAAAAGTCTAGGCTGAACTTGAACGTCTGCAGAAACAGGGAATAATCACTTCTGTCCGACATTCAACGTGGAGTGCCCCTATTGTGCCAGTGCAGAAACCAGATGGTTCCGTTCGAATATGCGGAGATTACAAACTGACAGTGATTCAGGCCGCTACCATGGAACATTACCCCATTCCAAATATAGAGGATCTATATGCTACACTGTCCCATGGTGAGAAGTTTTCCAAACTGGACTTGAGTCATGCATATTCACAAATCGAACTTGACCAAGAGTCAAGGAAATTTACAACAATCAATACACACATGGGGTTATTTCAGTATAATCGCTTGCCGCTCGGCATCCACTCTGCTCCGGCAATTTTCCAAAGCATTATTGATAACATAATGAAAGATATTCCAGGCGTGTGTGCTTACTTAGATGACATTCTTGTTTCGGGGCGTTCGGATAAGGAACACTTGGAAGCACTTGAGTTGGTATTACAGCGTCTACATGAAAATGGCCTAAAGCTAAAAAGAGAAAAATGTACATTCCTAGCCGATGATGTTCAGTATCTCGGTGTTCGGCTGGACAAATATGGATTACATCCAATACGGGAAAAAAATCAGACCGATTTTGGAGGCCCCAGTTCCCCGAAACGTGGGTGAGTTACAACCCTCCATTGGTATGCTTACTCATTACAGTCGTTTCGTCCCAAAAATATCAACTGTCCTGGCACCCTTATACAATTTATTGAGAAAAGAAGTTCGATGGGCATCTAAGGAACAATTGGCATTTGACGCTATAAAGAAGGAGATGAGCCAATATAACCTATTGGTTCATTAAGACTCAGATAAGCCCATAACTATTCGTTGTGACGCCTCTCCATGGAGTGTCGGAGCTGTATTATGTCACAGGATGGAGGATTCAACTGAGAAGCCAATCGCGTGTGCTTCTCACAGTTTAGCCCCAGCTGAAAAGAACTACGCACAGTTAGACAAAGAGGCTCTAGCTATAATCTTTGCAGTGGAAAAGTTTCACCAGTATATTTGGGGAAGAACGTTCGACATATACACGGACCATGGGCCTCTGGTGTCTCTCCTAGGAGGAACGACGGGAATTAATCAGATGGCGTCGCCACGAATGCAACGCTGGTCACTTCTGTCGGCTTATACTTACGAGATTTCCCATATTACGGGTAAATCAAATCAGGTAGCGGATGCTCTCAGTCGAATGCCCTTGAGCGACATCCCGGAAAATCCGTGGAAGCCTATTGAACTAATTCATTTGATACAGTACCTGAACAAGCATCCTGTATCCAGTAAAGAGATCAATCGAGGAACAGAACAGGATTTGCTAATGTCCAAAGTTAAACGATTTGCTTCTCAGATCTGGCTAACGAGTAGCGATGACCAACTAGCACCCTATTTCAGTCGCCGAATGGAACTCAGCCTGGAAGAGGGTTGTTTACTTTGTGGTTCAAGGATCATCATTCCGCCACATTTTCGAAGAAATATCCTCAACGAGTTACACGACGGTCTTCCGGGTGTCATTCGTATGAAAGCCTTAGCTAGAAATTACGTATGGTGGCCGAACCTCGACAGGGATGTAGAAGAATTGATTCGCAGCTGTGGAACATGTCAAACTACTCAAAGGAATGCTTCTCCTGTTCCACTGAGCCATTGGAGATGGCCAGATAAACCATGGGAGCGTGTTCACACAGACTATTTTGACCCAACTGAGCAGACATGTTTATTACTTACGGATGCTAATTCGAAGTGGATTGAAGTTTATCCAGTAACAAATGCTACATCAGAAATCACCGTTTCATGTTTACGAAATTGCTTCAGCAGATTCGGTATTCCTCAAAATATCGTATCTGACAATGACACCAACTTTATCAGCGAGGAATTTCAAGAATTTATGGCAAACAATGGGATTCGGTACGTGAGAACGGCACCTTATCATCCAGCGTCCAACGGACTAGCGGAACGTGCAGTGCAAACGGTAAAAAATGGACTAAAGAAACAGTTTCCAGCGCCGATGAAAACAAAGCCGGAAAAATTCCTTTTTGCACATCGGACGACCCCAACTGAAGCTACCGGGAGAAGTCCAGCCGAGCTGATGTTTAACCGGAAGTTACATACTCGTTTGAACCTACTTTTCCCAAATGCCCGTCCCAAAATTGAAGAGAGACAGGAAAAAGCGAAAATATTGTACGACCGGAGATCACACGATCGCGATCTAAATGTGAATGATCCAGTCTATGTGAAACTACCTCATGAAGAAGAATGGAAACCCGGACAAATCAGAGTGGAAAACAGACAAACCACTGAGGTCGCCTACCAGACGGCCAGATCATCACAAGACACAAAGACCACGTGAGTCCTCGCTCCCCATCCAACACGCCAGAACAATCAACCGCGAACTGTGAAACGAACCACGACTCTCCTAGGAAAGAGAACCAGTTACCAGAACAACCGCACGAAGAAAGCAGAACGCGCAAACCGGTGGAACGTTTCCAAGCCGGTGAAAACAAGCCAAATTAAGGGGGGAAGGAATGTGGCATCCGCGCCTACCGTTGCCGCACGTCACCTGTCTACCTGTGCACGCGTGTGTTCCTCTCTATCTCACCCCGGCCCCGAACGAACCAATCCTGTTACCCACACAATCGACTGGGTGACTGCTTGTCTTATCTCTCATCGTTATGGTGTTCGATAAAGCTACGCACTATTGCCGTTACGTGCACTCATTCTACTCTGGACCGACTACGTGTCAGGGTTCGCAGTTTAACGTGGTTCTAAGTTGTAACAAGAATAAACAGCTTCAATCTTCCCTCGCTTTCCGAATTCGGTGTGGCTTTTGCCGAGGCAGTTGAAAACATCCAGTGGACGTTAAAACGGCATTTTTGCCCGATTACAGTAATGTAATCTTTCAGGTTCACCAGGTGCGGACGTTCGGCACTGACTTCTTGCAGCATAATGTCGGGGCATTAATACTCGTTTAAATCCATGTTCGTATGACTGGATGCCATTGATGAACTGATCCTCGGTCACTGCATGGAGGTTTTGTCTTTCCCATTCGCAGTTGACTTTTATAGCGGAGGTCGACTTAACTTCGGGAATTGGTGGTTTATTTTGAGCAGGAATGACTGGTCTTCAGATAGTTGGGGCAGCTTCTTTGTGGTTTTGTGAAAGTCAAACTCACTTGAGTTTTTAGATAGAAGTAAACTGGTCTAACTTACGTGAGCTAATGTACTCAGTCTGGGGAGCCACTGCTTTAATATCCGAGTATCATCAGTGTGTGATATTTCCCCGTTCAAAAAATTTCCATACTTTCTGGACCAGGAACTGAGTGTGTCAAACTGGTTAGAGGCACACGATGGAGAGTCCCTGTAAAGAATGGTCGTGATACCCAGGTGTCCAGTGAACAAGTCGCGTTAATGGCCAAGCGAGTGAAGAGTTAGCGAATGTTCGGGGAAGTTTTGTTCGTCTTGATTGGCCAAAAGTATTTTCTCTGTGAGAAAGGTTTTAGGGTTTTTTAGTAGCTTTATGGTGTAATAACTACAAATATATTTTTTGCCACATTAAGTTAATCCATAGTGGAAGGTGCATGTGATACGGAAGAAAAAATAGTCAGTGTGTGACTCTCAGTTACATCCGTGATTATTACGATTACAGTTTGTACAGTGTGTACACTTTTAGACACCGTTGTGTTAGTGGTCATCAACACTTCGAATGAATGCTCTGGTCATATATTTTAAACCCTCAACCGATTGTTCACGCCCCACCACTTACGATATGACAAGACAAGGCACCAGAGAAGACCCAAACAGTGGCTATCAATAACACATATTCGTCCCAACCTTCGACCTGAGGAGACCAGCAAAAATACTGCCCTGTTTATCTAGAATTGTGGCGTTGTTTGCCACGTTAAGGCGAGGACATTTAGTCAAATTAACATAAATCCCGTAACTCAATAGCGGCACGAAATCCGTCATATCCGACTTCGGACTCACTTTCTTATAGCTAATTTTACCCTAACCTTAACATCTCTCATTTGAGTATGTCGGTGTGGGACAGAAACATACGTTTGATCCACACAAGCATTCTCCTGCGTGTTCAGTTGGTCCAGTTTCTGTGCCACGTGCAATATGACTGCTGGATAGTACCGAATCCTGCAGTGGCCTCCAGCTGTTGCAGACCAAATGCATCCAGGAGATTGTCTTAATTCAACCAGCGGCCCCATTTAACTGGATAATTTCAGTAATCACGTATCATTACTATTTGGTCGTCATGAAACCGTTGAAATCTCGACCCAGAGTGTCGATTGAGCAGTTTCTCCATTGTCCTCTTCCCGACTTCCATTGTGACCAACGGTTCCGAATGCAGTCCAGTGGCAACCGAATCTTCCTAACGATGTCGGCTTCTGCTAGAGCTAACCCACCTTGCGTTTTTGCGCTCGGTATCGTCCCGTTGTGTTTTAAAACTCTCGCAACACCGATGGTACTCCCCTCTCTACAGACCTTCTGATGTGCGCGTTCGAACGCGTCGCTAGAGCGTTCAACTTGTTCGGTGGACTGCGGATGGAAGGATGGCTAACAGTTGTGATTAATACTGTTATGTTTGCAAGAATCTGCGAAGACCGACGAAGTAAAGTGGCTTTCGAAAACCTTCTGGAAATTGCAGGTAGTGGTGGATGCGGTAGTTCGTTATATCAGTGTAACCTCTGCCCAGTTAATGAAGGCACCCAAAATGGTGCGGAAATTCCGTCCATGAAGTTATTGGGCGAAATCCAAGTTGGTCTTGAGCCATGACGCTGCCGGACGAGGCAGCGACTATATGGAATTCTTCGGGGGTATCGTAAACGCAGACCCACAATTGTGGCAGGAGCGTACCAATTATAAGTCCTTGTTCATTTACTTCCAGAAAACTTATCCGAGTGCTCATGCCTTCATTCTGACGATTCCCGAATGTCTGGTACGAAGTTTTGGTTCCCAAATTCATCAACTCGACAATTGTTTCTTCAAAGAGAACGCAGTCACAGGCATACTGCGCCAGATCACCAGGGAGTCCGAAAGGAGATCAGCGTGTATGGGGAAACCACAGTACGTTCATGGAGTGTTGCGTCATGTCGTGTTACTTTTACGGACCATCTAGCTGGCGGTTGCCAAGTCTACTCTCCTCCCTTCTATTTTGACTGATGAGGCTGCGACTACCGATATTTCGATCCTTCTAGCGTCTGTGACCCAGTCAGGCGAGTGAATGCGCCCACTTGATTTGATGACACGCTGGACGTATATTTGATCCCCCCCATAGTTCAGAAATGTTGATTTATCGTGTGAACGGAAATACCCTTCTTTGATCAAAAAGCTGCGAACAGTGGTTGGTAAGCAAGCCGAGGTGTTAACCAAATATGATCAAAATGATGGCAGATGCATCCTTCTGGTGTGGGCACAGTTAATCTCTGCCAGTCTGGGTGAATGGACGGTATGCCCGATCGTCTTTCGAAAACCTTCGGGAAAGGCATGCGAAGCCAATGCACCGACTCCGCTGTTGGATGCGTCGGATGCAATCGCAGTCTCGAGGTTGGTGTCAAAACGTGTCAGCCATTTTTCAAAACTGCACCTCGTCCTCACCTTTTTAAACATGTGCTGAAATTCGGTAACATTCAGAGCTGATACTTGGTCAGCATTCTGTTCTTTACTTGCCATCCCGTTCTAAATTGCTCCAAACAGTCCACAGCTTAAGTGTTAAGGTATCCATTTAACCGACAAATGCTGGCTTCAACGGTGCATGAATTGTTCGTGTTTTAACGGCATATCACTGTTAAAATCATGACCACGTTTGCACACACATGCGCTTGAACTTTGCTCCGGGTTTAGAACTCTGGACCCCATTATAGGTAGTGTAAGTCCGGCATTATTCCGAGTTAGGTTGGTTAGTTACTCCAAAGGCCATTGAACTTCATATTTTTCTTACCTCGTTGTCGTGCAGTTCGCACAAAACCGGCCTACCAATTTGATCTCAATCCAACTTTCCAGTTGACCTTTGCACAATACGATCGTGCATTCAACCTTTTTTCGTGAAGTCTGACAAATCGCGTTGTCATACCCACTACCTGTTATTTCGTGTCGCGTCACTAGCATACATGATATTTCATTCAGTCAACATTTTTTGCATATTGGATAGAATTCAGTGAACCATTGTTGATTGATTTTGCTTGCTGTTGTACCTCACACACCCAGTGCCTGGCTACTTTTTAAATGATCACGTCCGACGCCTAATTTGTTACTCACATTCCTCCATAATTTCCGAATGACGGATCTGTCCGACACAAAACAGCTGTTAGTGAGCATGTTGCGCTCCGCTTATCGCTCTGGGATGCACCTTGCAGTCTAAGACTGTGATGTTGCCTCATGCCTGTTGTTGGCAACTTTGGATTTTGACTCGACAATCAGATTACAGATTTCGTTCATAGGTGTTCGTAGGTTGTTACGGAAGGGAGGATGATCTTTGCGTATGCCTTCCAATATCTGTGTTGCTCGGTGAAAACTGTGTTGGACGGTTTATGGGTGCAAGGAAAGCGTGAACAGAACTAAATAGAAGGTAAATTCAATGAGGCTGCTGGCTACAATCATTTCAGCAATGAACACTGCAACACCACAACATTCGGTCAGACCTACGCAGTAAGTGCCCTCTGGGACGGTTAGAATGACGGTTGGGAAACTTGTAGTGCAGATTGTCTCTCACGTATGTGCCGACCGAGTAATATTTTAAGATACTCAACCGATTCAGCTGTGACCACAGATTGTGGTAATGCGTTTCATTGTAAACAGTTCCTGGGTGCGAAATAGTTCTGTTTGCAGAATAACTTGCCTGTTCCATTACTCAGTTTCAGCGAGTGACCCTTAAACGTTCATCCCTGATTAATGGGAAGAGATGTGCCAATGGATGATCCATGTTGTGGAGTATCTTGTAGTTAAGGTTTACGTGTCTCCCATGGTGTATGCAGTTTGTTGAGAATTGATATAATTCTGCCAGTGTTTCCGAGTAGAGGATTTGTCTTAGCTCCATAATTTTTCTGGCGGCTCATCTCTGTAAAGTTTCAGTGAGTGCCGAATCACTTTTTCAAGGTAAGGTCGACAGTTCTGTCTGTTTGTTCCCAGGTGTAGGCGATCTGAGCAGTCGAACAGAATAATACCGAGTCAGTTCTCACAATGGAATACCTCATGACAATTGAGGCAAGACTCAACGCGTTGACCCCGTATATTGCCATGGTCCTTGGAAAATGAATTGTACAGGGGAAGCACATCAAGCAAACGAGGCACGGAGCGAGTTTGAATTTTAGCTGTGGAACGGACAGCACAAACTGACAACTTGATTAAACCAAAGTTGGATAATAACCATGAACAATGTACTGTGAGACGGGACTAGCAAGAGTATCATTTATTATAGTCACTACGGTTGGAATGATGGAGGTGAACGTAGTGAAGAGCACTTCAGAATAGGAGGTTCCATAGGTCCCTCCTAAGAGGTCCTATGTTACCTGTGTCCTTTTATCCATGGCACCACAATTTCTGGGCAAAGTGTCTCGTTCGCATATTCACTCAAGCAGATTTGTGTCACCGAGGTAATGTTCGGCACAATTTCGATGGCGAACATGCATGACTTTACACCTGTTGACACTGGACAGCAAGTTATTTTCTATGGACCGTTGGGTTAGACATTTCGAATCGTCCTGTAGAGTCATCCCATCTGTCGGGCACTAGACCTCGCCAGAGCTTTGTTGACCGGAAATCGTGCTGTGTTAGTGTGGGTGGTCAAATTGCGGCTGGTGTTGCTAAGGTTGCAGCGGTGTTTTCCAGTTTGATGTCAACTGATGGTCTCACTTACAGTTGACTGTCGCATGTATAGGGGCACGAAGCAGTGATAGTCTGATGCTACGTTGTCATTGGTGATGATGCTCGTTTCCACTGATTTGTCGAGCGTCACAGCTCGAACACATATTCTCCGTTTTCGTGGTTCCATGGTGTTAATGATGTTCTTGATTGAAGTCAGTTGCGTTCATCTGAACATGCAACTAATTTCTCTTGGTCGTTCTTATGCAGTCAGGGTTAGAATGAACTTTCTGTTACACAAAGCCTGATACCTTCCTCTTCCTGAAATGCATCCTTCAAACATATTTTTCGTTTCAATCTTTTTGTGCTATCCTATTAGCCTTTGGAAGTTCGTGAGATGTTGCCAGAAAAGTACCCGAAAGTCACTCAGATTGGTGTCATGGGAGCCGATGAGCTGTTGTTGAAGATTGCCAGTGCTATTGAGGAAGGTCGATGGATTGCCCGCGATGTGGGTGGTTCGGATCCTGAACGGATGGCTGCTCCCGCAATCGCACAGTACTTACAATCGATGCTTGGTGGTGCCGAGGGTGTGAGGATGCGTGTTGAGAAGGTGGATGGCAAGAAGTATCCACTGATGGCTGCTGTTAATCGTGCTGCCTCTGGTGAGTCATCGGTTTAGCTGAATGCACTTTAATTGAATCATGGGCGGTATTTGGAGAGTACTGAATGAATCCAGACTTTGGTGAGGTATTTATTTGGCATACCAAGCACGTGTTGGATCTTCACAGCACATACCCGCAGCGCATGTTGATGTTCGACATCCATTCTTGTTCTGTTAGCTAGACGTGCAGTGTTGAAAATCCGTCGCTGTTTGGGGGGTAGTGCTGACGTTCAACTCTGAGTTCACTGGATCAAGTCTATCCGACCTCCTGCCCACTACTTGCACCAGAACGTCAACAAACCGACAGGGTTGTCAGCCGTCTTGATCGTGTTCGAACCCCTCGATGGCCCCTGTTTGTGTTTACTTTGCTTGACTGTATTCAGCCGATGTGTGATATATCGAATGGCATCACACGTCTTGTGGCAAAAGGCTGAAAACCCAAGTGTGAACTTTTGATCCAAATTCGGTCGAGCCTTGACCGGTCTGTGTACAATCTCATGTTAATTTGGGCTTGAAGTTCTACATATGTGGCTAATTTTGTAGGATTTAATTCATATTGATGTAATTTCCATCACTTATTCCAACTGAACGTGATCAGTTCGACGCTTTGCGTCCCTCCGTTGTTCAGCGAAATAGCCGACTGTTTCACATATAGTCTGTAGTGTTAAAAATCCCTTCGCGTAAAGTTTTAGTGTAATCAAAGCGTCTTAATTGTCCTTTCGTAGATTCTACTTGTTATCATTTGTCTGCATCGTCTCTGTCTCATATAGTCGTTTCGCGGCATGACGGACGTGTTATCCATTTGGATTATGAGCCACCGAATCACCAGAAAGTGGATACTTCTCTTTTCCTAATCGGAAAGGGAATCACCTACGACACAGGCGGTGCGGACATTAAAGCTGGCGGTGTCATGGCTGGAATGCATCGAGACAAGTCTGGTGCGGCGGCTATTGCGGGTCTGTTTAAAACGATCAGTCGGTTACAGCCGCCTGGCTTGTCCGTGTCGGCTTCGTTGGCTTTCGTACGTAACAGTGTTGGGGCGGATTCTTATGTAGCAGATGAGATAATAATTTCTCGTGCTGGGAGGCGCGTGCGAGTGGGCAACACGGATGCTGAGGGTCGTATGGTGATGGCCGATTTACTATGTGAGGCAAAGGAAAAGGTGACCCTGACTTTTATGTTTTGTGTTTTCCATCTCAAACCTAATTTGAATCAGTGTGCGTTAGAATGTGCCTGTGAGTCTCATCTTGCATCAGCATCATGATCACTCGGTGCAACTGCTTCTTGCACAGATATCTAGTGTGTATAAGCATGTGTTTGAACAGGGCTCAATCCTATCGAGGTGCATCAAGAGCCTTTTCTAACTGAACTAACTGTCATTTGCTGTCTAACCGTGAATCTCCTTGTTGTCTCGTAAGCGTCACTGTGTTGGGTGTTTTTCCTGTTAGAGGTCGTCTTCCACGTATGTGCAGCGCGCCCTTCTATTTTGTTCCCATAGGCTGTGCATGCGACGAATCCGTTCTTATTCACCATTGCTACGCTAACCGGTCACGTGGTTCGTGCGTACAAACACTTCACGGTGAGTTTTTGTTTTTTCAGTCGCACGGCTTAAAGTCTGTCGAATAGCCAGTGTATCTATACTCCCATTTCACAACTCTTTGTTGTGTACTATTTGAGTATGTGGTGGGTGCTACTGTGGAAGAGGACTGTGGTTGGATTGCGTGATTCTCACAGCCGTTTTGCCCTGTTTGTTGCTATTCCTGACTTCGGGAATTTCAGGCTATTTTTGAGCAGTATGCTTTTTATTGTTGGTAAAATCATTCTTTTGAGAGATGGCGTGAACCACATCCCGGTCCTATGTGAATCATTGCATGTCCTTGTGTAAAAAATCCCCTTACTAACCGTAACTCCGCAACGTCCGGATAGTACTACAAATTGAACTCCCCGGTCGCATTCACTTGAAGGTTTGGTTCTGTTGTTGGGATTTCGAAGTGCGCCAAATAAAATTTACGTAGCTTCCCCAGTTACGGGAGAATTTGGCCTCAGTCGCTTGTTCTGTACCTTAGTTACACCTTCTTTTCGTGGTGGGCTGCAGCCCTGTGGCGCATTACTGTATGGAATACACGGTCTGAGAAATTTCAAAAAAGCACCCACACTGTGGGTGAATGACCTAGTGAGTTGAACGTTTCTCCTGTTTCTTCATGACCTTCACTTCGAGACCCGTCATCTGCATCCATTCATTGACTTAATGGTAGCATTGTCCCGATATTTCCCCCTCGAACAACCCTAGGCTCTCATGGACAATGGCCCAGCTCGGCTGAAGCACGTGTCTCAAGAACTGCAAATGTCAGGAGACCGAATTTCGGATCTTGCCGAGGTAACTTATTGTAAACTAACTTACGCGTCTTGTCGCATCTTGGTTGTTACCATTCAATTGTGTCTTGTTTTCAGCTAGGCTACCCACGTTTTATAAAAGTTGTTGCCAGTTGATTGTTCATATTTCTTGCATGACTGTCAGTTAATTGGCATGTGAAGCCTAGTCATTGCTATCATAGTTGATTTGACCTTGCAGTGAGTAGCAATCGAGTAGCACTGACATGGTTGGAGATTCAGTCACATTGGCTGTTCCTACTTCCAGTTTTGAACGGTCCCGTAGTGTTCAACCGTCGTGTGATCTATTGTGCCAGATCGTAGCAATCGCATTAGAGAGTGTGCAGACGGAAAACCTGAGTGCGGCTGATAATTGGTGAAACTCTTCTGGTATCTCGTGTGAGTGTTTCCTTTTCTTGTTTCTGCTCGTTTGACCACTGCTCATTTTAAGGCTTCTCGAAATGTGTTCGTTTGTTATCCTGGTGGTGTGTCATGTTTCGGTCAATTTCTTACACATGCCTTGCTTTCTGTCAGACGCGCTCTCCGTATTTATCCTCGGTCATGGTCGTAACCACTGTGTGCGTGATGACTACGTCCAGTGACCACCGAACGGACATGCACTATGTTGTGAAAACTGTCTGCTCTTCTTGCATGCGCGTGGAAATCAGTTTTAGACGATCGCAAAGCTCGTTTGATGGAGGGTGAAAATAGCATTTGTGCAAGCTTGCGTAGAAAATGATCTTTTGAGGTTGGTGTTTACAGTATTCTGTTTCGTTGGATGACTACCTCGTGTTGGACAGAGCTGGTTACGACCGTGACTGATAGTGTAGTGATGATAGACGTTCGCACCATACTACTCACACCACTATTCAGTAGCAGCATGGATCGAGATGATCGCGGATCGAGATAATCGCGTGATAAATACGGCAGAGATACGGGATGGATCGTTGGAGGNGGAAAGTCCTAATCGCGGGGTTATCAATTGGGGTTAACAGGACAGTTAGTGTCTCCTCTCGAGACGATCGGGCAACCTGATCATTATTCACAAGCGAGAGTAGTTGAGCGTTCAGATTTGATGATTCGGTCGTGCCTAATGTGAGGTCAATGGCGCAGTGGTTAACACGAATGCCTCATGATTGGAATGGCCGGAGTTCAAATCCCGACCGTGGCAAGGATATGCACTACTGACGAGATCTAATGAGAGCGAAACTCGAGTCTAGTGCTTCTTTTCGAAAGAGGCTGGCTGGAAAGTCTATCTGAATGCGAAGGCTGCAATCAAATGTGAGTAATGGTCAACTTGAAAATAAACCAAATCCCCGACTACTCATTCGTAAATGTGTGACAGTTCACAAGAAACCACCTTGACTGGTCGCTCGACACTCGAGTCTAGTGCTTCTTTTCGAAAGGGGCCGGCTATAGAGTCTACCTGAATGTGGAGGCTACGACCAAATGTGAGTGGTGTTCAGCCTGAAACTTGTTGAATTTACGACCCTCATTAAACCTGAAAAAACCATCCGGATATGTTAAGAAACAAGAATCGAATGCTTCTACGGTTCGTGGATGTGGTAACGACTATCAAGCGGAATCCCCCTCTCTAAGTACAGAAAGAATCGCTTATCACTACTGTGTTGCCCTGGTGCATGTGTGCGATTGTTGACTTGGCTGTTTGGCTTCATATTGTCTGTTGAACTTTGTTGCATAAACCCGCAGAGTGCACTGTGTACTTGGCAAGATTCAACGAAATGTACCCGGAAGGTACATTGTGCAAAAACTGTCTGACTTCTTTGTTCAAATACTTATGGGAAAGTCTTTTTGCTTAACATCTCCTAACTGGCCGAACCATTTTTTTCTTCGCTAATCATTGACTTCTTGAGTTGTGGTAAGTCGGACTTCCTACACGATCATAAGCTCATGTAGGATGGGCAGGTTTCCCACGTCTATGGGCCTATGATCCATAAATGGACATCGGGAGACGCTCCCTTACATTTTGGGTGAGACAATTCTGGGCTGACAGCGGACCACCAGTCGATTTTCATTGAACATTTACCAGTTTTACGTCAACCAAAACGATCTGTATCGTTAGTTGCAATAAATGTTCGTTCAAATAGGCAATCACAGAATTTTTCATACGTTCAAACGCAACTTTTATCTGTGAGAAAAAGTGAGTCTTGGATCAACTTATCCAACAGATTGTATAAACCCTATATGTGATTCGCTTTCTATGTGACTCCATTCTGTTATTTAACGGCTTGACCTATGACCCTTCACTTCTGGAGTGCTTTGTCTTCTTTTAACACTGAATTGGAAACATCGGGTCCAAACGCTGCAAGAGTCTTATCTATAGACGTTCTACTTAGGAGTAATACAACTTCAGTGCTCAACAGTGGCGTCGGTGAGTTCCCTCTGCGAACTGTTCGGGAAATCTAGCTTAGGCAGACAGTCTCCCAGATCATTCAGTGAATTCCATATGACAGTGGGATGGATGGACAACTGAGTTGAAATGCGAAACTTCTGAACTTCCAATGGGACTTCTTAGCCAAACTGGTAGAGCGCTAGTCGCGTTTGAGCGAGTTGTTTCTGCCATTGGTTTGAGTCCGGCTGAAGCCTAGATTTCTGACAATTGGTTCTCTGCCAAACTGTGAGATCTGCCACGTTACTTACAGTTTAAGAACTACTGATTGTTTATAAGTTGATCTTAACATAACGCTGTGCAATGTGGCGTCTTGTTCCGTTACTTGAACAATTCACTTGTAAATGAACCCCATCATTTGAAAGGGAATTATCCATGCGTTTCGTCATTGCATGTAATCGCTCCGTTACATGCACTTGGGCTGCACACATTAGTGAACTTGGCGTCGGTAAGCTGCATACCTCTTACTCGTATTGTTGGTGTGTAGATTGTGATATACAGAATAACCAATACGGACCCACATTGGCGCAGTAGTAGACACATGTGTGTCAGGACAGGACGTGGACTCATCCACGAAGCGGTCACCACCATCTGCTTGACTACGTGATTGTGCGACAGCACGACATTCGTGAGGTGCGCATCATGCGGGTAATGTGCAGCGTTGAATGTGGCACAGATCATAGGCTGGGCAGGACCAAATTGTTTATTCATGTACGCAAGCGGACAACGGCAAAAGTTGGATATCAGAGGGCTGGAGAACTCTGAGACGGAGATTGCCTTTCAACGTGCAGTCGTCGCTCGTCTGAAAAACACTCCTGTATCTACTACCCCCAAGGGTGTGTGGCAATAACTCAAGAAACAAATTACGGCGGCAGCCACTGAGACAATCGATGTGGAGCGCAAGAAGCGTCTGGACTGGTTTGATGAAAACAACGTGGCTATCTCCAAGCTGGTACGAGAGAAGAATGCCGCGTTCGCCACATCCACAACGGACCCAGCCAATGCGACGAAGAAGGCCACGTTCCGGAGTATCCGCCGCCAACTGACCGAGCGTGTTCGCGGAATTAAGGACAACTGGTGGGGGAAACAGGGCGAGCTCATTCAGGGTTTCGCAGATCGCCGACAACGCTTAAGGCGATCTTCGGTCCATCCATCCAGTCTACCAAAACACTGGTAGACGTGGACACCGGCTATTCTTGTACCCAGCCAGGGGACATCATGAAAGTATGGCGCAAACACTTTGGCAGCCTGCCAAACGGCCCTGCTACAATTGATTGGGTGACTGTGAACAGTCTGCCGCAACAGGACATCAAATCTACGCTTGCTCTCGCCCAAGATTTGCTGGTGCTGCAGAGGGCGACCGGTCATCTGCGCAACGGGAAGGCTGCAGGTGAGGATGTGCTGCCAGGTGAAATCCTGAAGAAGAAGACCGGCGTTGGAACGCGCTCTGCTCCAGCCGGTTCACTCCACCTAGGAGCACGAGGCGATGCTTCAAGACTTCAAGGACGCCCTTATCGTACCCTTGTTCAAAGGCAAGGGTAGCAAGCAGTGCGACGACAGCTACCGGAATATCAGTCTTCTGAGCTGTGCAGGCAAGGTGTTTGCCAGAATCCTTCTGAACCGATTGAATGCGAACGTTCTGGAGGTCAATGTTTCCGAGGAGCAGTGCGGATTCCGGGCGAGTGGGAGTACGATCGACCTGGTGTTTGCTGCGCGACAGCTTCGAGAGGAGTGCCGGGAACGGAACAGGCCCCTGTATGCCCTGTTCGTGGACTTCACCAAGGCCTTCGATTCCGTGAGCCACGAGGCGCTGTGGACGGTGCTTGGTAAGTTTGGATGTCCAGGTAATTTCGTCAGTATGGTTAGATTGTTGCAGGTGGGCAGGAAGGAGAAGGTGTAATCGTGTGGATCGACCTACGATGGTTTTGACATCGATACTAGCGTGAAGGAGGGTTGTGTTCTAGCCCCAGCCCTAGTTAGCTTACATTCCACTGCCATGGTAACAGTTGCTTTTCAAATATCCGGAGAGGATGGTGTTGAGGCAGAGTACCGGACGGAGGCGCGGATGTTAAATATTCGACTTTTTGGCACCCCAACCCGGCTACGGACCTCAACGACACGTATGCTTCTGTTCGCAGATGACATCGCATTGCTGGCACATAGTGAAGAAGAACTGCAACGTCTGTCCACAGCCTTCGCGTCGGCAGCATCGAAGTTTGCATTGGACATCAACACAGGTAAGACATTTCCCTTCTTCCAGCCTTCTCCTGGTGGAGGTGCTGCTTGTGTACATCCACCCCAAATCCGTATCGATGGAGACATTGTGGATAGCTTCGCGAATTTTTGCTACTTGGTTGGCAACTTGTCGACAGACTAATCCGTGGACCGCGAGTTGAGAGCGCGTGTAGCGAAGGCGAGTACTGCTTTCGGACGTCTGGAAGAATCACAGCCTGAAGATGGTCAACAAGCTGTGTGTTTACCGCTCAATGGTGCTGTCTGTACTGCTGTACGGATATGGGACGTGGACATTGTACAAGCGGAACGTGAGCTATCTGAGCCGCTTTCATGTGCAGTGTCTGAAACGCATCTTGAGTATTCGGTGGTCGGACATGGTTCCGAACGCTGAGGTACTGCGGCGAGCGGACATGGACGGGATGGAAACCATGCCGATGCTGAATCAGCTCCATTGGCGTGGTCACGTCCGTCCAGCGGGCGATGATCGTACTCCAAAGCAGCTATTATACGGATAGGTGAAAACAGGTAAGCGAAACCCTGTTGGTCAAAAGCGGAGATACCGAAGGTTTCGCATCGTAACACCGATTTAAGACATTGGGAAGAATTGGTGTTGAATCAGACAGTCTGGAGTAATACGGTCCAGCGGGGGCCCTGTGATGCTCAGAAGTAGGGACTTCGAATAGCCCTAGAAATCGTACTTGAATTGAAACCTCCCACGTAAGTAATAAGGCGAAGACCTGGTACTGGCAGAAGTAAGCAATTGTTATTCATGGATTGAGACACCGAATTTATTGATGTACAACAGTATTAGAGAAATCACAGCCTGTCATTGGCTGATCTCATTAGCACATGTAACGTCATAAACTGTATGTTAATTGGTGGA
>QNGE01005179.1:11589-47886 GCA_008508345.1 Paragonimus westermani | reverse complement strand
TGCGCAAGCCATCACACCACGTCAAGGTCCAGTCTCACCATGCTAATGTGCTTGCATCCCAGCGTATTTAAGAGGACCGCAGTATGCCCTTCACAGTGTGATTCACGATCCGTAGCCGCCACTGCGAGATAACCGAATTGTGCCACTCAACGTTTGGCGAGGTAAACTCTAGTACCATGTTGGGTCAAGCGCTCCTGTAGGTTGCGAAGATGCGTAAGGTGTTTCTCGTGCAAATCTGGCTACTAAACTATCATCCAGATAAAAGTAGATAAAGTCCAAACCGCGTGTCTCTTCATAAATGAAATGTGGAAAGGTTTGAGCTGCGTGGCTCCAACCAAGTGGCATTCGAAGAAATTGAAAAAGGCTAAAACGGTCATAACCGCGGCTTTGGATATATCTTCTTTGGCTATCGGCATCTGGTGATGAGCGGGTACCAGATCCACTTTGCCGAACATCGTTTTTCCGTATAAGTAGGTAGTTAACTCCTGCATATTAGGGACTGAGTACTTGCTAGGAACGGTTGCTTTGTTTAGTTTGCGGCGCCAACCACCTGACTTAGGGACGATATGCAACGGTGAAACCTATGGACTATCGGAGGAACGTATTATCTCGAGTTGAATCTTGTTCTGGAATTCTTTCCTAGCTAGTTTGAGTTTGTTGGGAGCCAACCGGCTAGGCCATGCTCAAACGGGGCTCCCTTAGTACGTTTGTGGTTTCTGACACTAGGGGTCACTGTTGGAATATCGTTCGATGTGCGAATGGGCTGTCGGAACTCAGTGAAGAGGTCCACAGATTGCCTAGGGACTGCAGATTAGACATATATGGTTGTTATGGCCACAACAGTTGCGTGCCTGCCGGATATGCTTAGCCTGTTGCTGCAGTCGGTTAACAGATGGCGTCTCGTGTTGATCAAGAGGTCGAAATGCCGGCGAAAATCGATGCCGATTATGGCGAGAGGTAACGCGGCAGTTGTAGACACCCGGCGAGATGTCCGCTGGAAGTTCAAATTGAGTGGTTCTAGGCGTACCATTTGCAGCCCGGAGCTGTAGACTGCAGGGGTTTGGCAGCTCGTCCTTTTGTAGATGACAATACGCCAACCTGTGCCCAGGTGTCAATCACGAACTGGTTTCCGATGTCTACATTCTATACAAAAGTGAGGCGACAAATAAAGTCAACGCCGGCGTCATTGTTTACCTTTAAAGGTAGGCCGCTGAGATTCCATCGCCTTGATGATGCGTAGGTGCATAACTTGGTACACCGTTTGGCTCGGTTACCAAAACGTTTGTGGTACCAATAACATTCAGCTTTTGACCGTGGTACGTGTCGCCTGGGTGATATACTAGGTCGAAAACCTGAGTAAGGGCGTGAATATGTTTCGTTCAAACCAGTTCACAAATCTGCGATTTCTGCTCCTAGAGCCTTAGTTTTGGTTGGATCACGTTTTGAGGTAACTACATTATCGGGACCGCACGTGCCTACTTTAGGACGTGAAATGGGGTTTGGTACACTTAAGCAACCAAGTAATGGTTGAAAACGCTCCACTAATTGATCAGCGATTTTCGCTGTCTCGGTAAGAGTTTGTGAACGAGCAACGGAACTATTGCTTGCGTTGCTTCTGGCAATATTTTAAGCCAGAGTCCCCGGAAGAGGGTTTTGTCTATGTGCGGAATGCTGATGAGTTGTTGCACTGCTGCTAGCAGCGTTGTAGGGCGTTTATCGCCCAGGTTTAGGTGGTGGGAAAGTTGCACTCGGTTCTTTTCGGAGGTTTCTTACTTAAGCCCTACCGGTTTGTGTACCATAACATCGCGAAGCTGTATGGTGAATTCACTCAGAAGTCTGGCTAATAACTGACAGAATCTTGTTTGGTCAGACAAAATTCCGTTGTTGAAAAATTCCGCTTTTAAATAAACAAACCAAAGAAGAGAATCAGTTTCCAAAAACAGAGAGACCACTGGTGTATTAATATCGATGGAGAGACTGTCAACGTGCTTATATAATACTTCAGACATTGGGAAGTGGTTACACAATCATAAGCTGTTAGGAACTACTAATTAAACCGAACTAAGAAAACAAGTCATTATATCTTGAACGCATACACGGACAGAGGAAAGCAACTGATTACGCATAAGTCAATGAAAACAGTCAGTATGCAAGTATGCAAAGGAATAAACTCACCAAGACGCAAATGACGGCTATAGCGGAACGTTCGATTCTTGGAACTAGTCCAACAGAATACTGTTCAGTCAACACTCACTATCGAAAATCGGTCGATACTGAAAACAATAACGCAGCTCGTTGACTCCCATGTACTGGTATCGACCCTGGAAAATAGAGTGTGCAGGGAAACAGATGACTAGCCCTGTACAAAGGTATGAACACAAATAGTCAGTTCAAACCGTATTCGCCGAATAGCACACTGTAGGCAACCCAAATTTAGGCGGAACAAGAACACCAAGCAGGCGAGACACGCGCACCAAAAGTGTATTATCAAGTCGAGTCAATTCAAAAAAGTAGTGCTTGTTTTGTACAAAGACATTTAATATGGACTGTATATAAAAATCAAGCGAAATATAGAAATACACTCAATACCCTAAATAGTCAGGCTAGCGAGGCGCGCGGCGAGTTGTAATTTTAGCCCTGGGACGGATATTACAAAATGGACAGCTTGACTAAAGCAAAGTCAAATGAAAATCAAAATCAAAAATGTACAGTCAAGTGCGACTACCAAAAATATCTGTTATATCGGCTACATTCCAAGTAACCATGTAGACCCCCGCACAGACCCACAGTGGGAAGAAGCTCTACCGAGATCTGGGTGTTAGTACGTCTACCATGCGATCAGTGCGTGATAGTGTTCAGTTTTTCTGGGGTTACCACTCAGACGTTTCAGTCTCGGCTGGATCGTGATATCGCTGCTTTTGCTAGTTGAGCCGTTCACAATTGATTAAAATGGTCTAGCTGCAGCAGTTACTACCCGGACAGTCTTTCGCCCTGACCGGACGGCGGATTGTATAAGTGCATTACGGAGAACACTCACAGTTGGTCTGAGGACTGCATCAGAAGCTCGCATGCTGTTGCAGTGGCCATCAAATGTGTGTTGTGCGAACGTGTGCATAGCGAGAGACCTGGTCCCAAAAGATCGTGAACGTCTGAAGGCGGTCTTGAAAGAACTGCATGGTTAGAGAGATAAAGAGGAATGTGACCATTTCGTGCAGAATTTTCAGCTCCAGCGGAGGAGGCCTCAGTTTCATTGAAAATCTCTTGTGTTCACTTTGAACAAGGTCGAATAGTAGAAGTCCCACTACCACGTTCCGCCACTCTTCCTTCCGGAGACAGTGAGGCAAGCTTAGATCGGACGAGAGTAATACATCCAAACGTTTGGAGCCTCCTAAACAAGATGGATGTGTTAAAGGAGTAGATTAGAAGTATTAACCTCGATGTCCTGGCTTCTGCAGAGACATGGTTGTTAGGGAAGGTGATGGAGGATGAGGCTTCCTCTTGTGGATACACCCTATTTCGCTCGGACCGCTCCAGTGTCTGTGATTGGCCACTGGTGCTAATCGGATCCGACGCTGGCGGCACGTGTGAGAGATTATGGTGCAAGGTGAAGTTAACATCGAGTAGCTCCAGCATGCTAGATATATACCGCTCTCCTGGATCCTTTCCAGCTCAACTGTTGGGCGATCTGAAGAATCTTAGAGCAACTAACCACTGGCCGGTATTGAGAGACTTCAACGCTCAACAAGCGTGCAGTGGTGGTTCAAACTGTTTTTCTGAGTCTGCTTCGACTGGTCGTCAACGAGCTGTACTTGCACCAACACGTGTGGTCTCCCACGCGGTTGTAAGCCAGATCCCACTTCATTCTGGTTTTGGTGTTATCCGCACAATAGTCACATCAATCGTGTAGATATTCTGCCTCCAGCAGGCAGGGGTGACCAAGCACTGTTGGACTTATGGTGGGCAAACGATGAACCGCGGGCAACACCCATCTGGAGGACTCCATTCGAATTAGTGAGGGAACTCGCGCGCACGTTCAAATGAGACGGTAGCACGATTGCGTTTGATGCGCACTGATGCAAAATTATAGACAGCATGATAGCTGTCGTGGAACCGTTTGTACCAATTTCTAATAGTCGCCCCCAGTCTGAAGGATCTATGCGGTTCGATGTCGAATTGCATGCCACTGACAGTAGATGAGCTACCGGGCTGATCATGATCTTTACAATGTGTACCGAGAAACACGAAACCATTTTAATACCACAAACCTGAGAAGACATCATCATTATGAGGAAAGGCTGGCCGAGGAACCAGTAGCAGAAACTAAGAGGCCGTGGGCATGCATCCGATGACGCACCAGAGTAGAGGCAAAATCCTGGCGCCAATGGATTAGCATGAAAGTGAGTTTGTTGAGGACTTATACAAGGCTTAGTTAATGTCTCGGCAGTACGCTTCGGTCTACTCCAAGGGTAACAACAATCTGCCTTACTCAACAATGCTCGACTGTGTCATGTCAAAATGGTGTTCAGTATTGAAGTGGGACGCGAGCTGAGGTTGATTTATGCTAACAAATCTTCCGGCCTGGACAACATTAACTCTTTGTTGCCACGTAAACTGGCGGTGGAATTACCCTTGTCCTTGACAAACTTGTATCAGCGCTCTCTGAAATAGAGCACACTACCAGAGTGGGAACAAGCAGTAATTGCACCTACGTACAAAGGAGGAAGAGGGTCGGACGATATCAACTACCGGTTGGTAAGCTTAACTTGTATGTTTGGCGAAGTGTTGGAGGGGATGACAGCCGGTCGTCATCAGGAGCATGCAGATACGCACGTGGTCCCTAATGAGAGGCAGCGCGGATTCCAGAGAGGTCGATCCTGCGTGACAAACCTGCTTGCTAAAGAGCGATGAATGGGATCTAGAGCTGATGACAAGACTAGACGTGGTGTTTCTCTATTTCAGCAAGGCTATCGACAATCCCACGTAACCATTTGCTCAAGAAGTTGATAGCACACGTTCTCAGCTAGCATATAATCAACTGGATAGCAGACTTCCTCTATGGCAAGTCATCGGTTGTCAGGGTCAGTCAACATTTATCGGATTGGCTGCCTGCTTCTAGTGGTGTCCCACAGGGGTCAGCGCTCGGGCCCTTGTTTCTGATTTTCATCAGCGATCTGCTAGGTCAGTCGCAGTCACCCGATCTAGTCTTCACTGATGACCTGATGGTATGGAGAGACATCTCTTCGGACGGGGACAACGGAATATTGCAGTGGGATATGGACACGATATCAAGGTGAACAGTTCAGCAGAGTCTGTCTCTAAATCCATGGAAATCCCCCTTCCTGCACCTGGAAGATATTAGGGATATTGAGACGTACTTGTTAACACAGCGTTATAGCGAACGAGACTTCAGAGTGTTCTTATCTGATACCCTCAAAACACAGGCTCACTACACAAGCCTGTGTTAATGCTAGGAGAGTGTTTGTTGCACTCCGTCTACTCTTTTCTAAGATGTCTTTTGTTTACTCTTCTCGCCTCATGTTCCTCCGAGACTGGAGTACGGCTACGCTGTGATGTCCTTCTGTACGCAAATTGAGGCGTCTCAGCGTGAAAGAGTACAGATGGCAGCCATACGTACGGCTGTTGGGATGAGAGATCTTTCCGATAGCCAGCGCGTAGAACATCTGAATATGTACCCCTCGAAGTTACCAGAAGCTTTGTGATACGCCGTATTTTACGAGGTGACATGGGAGAAGAGCTCATGGCGGATTTTTCTCCTCGAAATGAGTACAGATTCCACGGCCATCCGCTCATGGTTCTCAAGCACCGACCAGGACGACCTCACTCTGTATTTTGTCCCTCTCGACTGCCGTCAATAACTGGAATGCGCTACCAGTGCAGGCGGTGCTGGCACTCAATGATATGGCCTTCAAGCTTGAAAAGGAGGATAGTTAACACCCTGCTTATTTCAGTGTCGAAATGTTCAGTGAAGAGGTCCACACAGTCGGCGACTCGTGCTTCCTATCTATGAACATAAGATGTGATTTTTTTGAAACCCAGGATTAGGGGTTTGTATTTGTGGATGCTCCGGCCGAATTTCCTCCACGGGTAAACGATTTCTCACTGTTTCAAAGAGTAACGATCTGTTTATGATGTAGGAAACCTCGTTGCAGTGGAATTAGGTGTGTACTAGAGTTTGGCACTTGATAGACTTGATGTTTTTATGTATGCAACCTTCGACTTCATGCACAACCAACCAGACTTTCTTCCTGGTCTTTCAACTGTCTTTTGAAAGTCGTATTCGGACGTCTCGAAGACAGTCAAATGACGGTCACCTTTTTCCCCCCACGCAGTTCTTTTCTTCCCCGCAGCTCCCTATAGGCTAATGCGCGCGAAGAATTGCAGCCCCTGTATGGTAAACGGGGCAATAACACCAGTCAAGTCGTTAATCTAAGCGACTCCAATAGTGAAACCATTAAAAGCTGATGAAATCACACCGTGAATTTGTGACTAGTACAGGTTGACTTTGAAGGCACGCCCGATACAACGTACTAGGATAACAAGAATCCGGAGACATACTATGTCGTTTGTTAGGTTCCAAAGTCTTCCGACAACAAATGCCTCACGATGAGTCTTTCTAATACTGACGTTCGGCTTTAGGACGACAAGGAATGCACATAGCAGGTCTATCAAACTGTTCAAGTATCGCTGCTATTCCACTGGAAGGGATCGTAGCAACTACAGCTAAATGTTCCTTGGCGTAAGACCGTTTTAAAATAGTAGTAGCTTGAAGTTGGTGGAGTAACGTTTAAAACCTTTTTTCCTGGTTAGCGGACCAAAAATGGCTGTCGATGGGGAAAATATCGATGCATTAGTATGTTGGGAGAAGTTCGGAATAGAACATGAATAATGTTGGGGTGCACCAAGGACAAAACGGAATTCGTGTGGGCTAGTTGGTGGTTCCAGGAAAGCCAGATTTTGATGATAACGTAGTCATCTTTGCCAGCAAAGTGTACCAAACAAGCAACTTGCTCATCCAAATCGGATTTTGTTGGACAGAAGACGATTGGTTATTTTCTACATTTCTTTGGAAAGACCCTAATGCTTTTATCAAGAACTTGGCTTTTCCGAGGTCACCGATCGATATCTCCTGTCGTGCTCACGACGCCAAACTGTGATGACCAGGAATGAATTGAACTGAAGGACGTCCGAACCTCTGGAGATTTCGGAACGCAATATGTATTTGTACAGGAAGTTGGAATAGTAAGATAAATGTATGCCGGAAGCAGATGACGTATCGGTCCTGTCAATCACAGCTAACTCCCTGTTATTCTAAGTCATCTAGCATAAGTAACTTGGATGCTGTATTGTTACAGAACCCTTTTTTCATAATTAGTTCAAGATATTGACAACAAATTGGAAGAAAGTAAATTTTATCAGGAAGTACAGCTTATATAGTGATAGAGAGTTACATATCATTTGCACTATCTCGGATGCATTTTCCCTCCCGACTTGCATAATTTTCGTCGATTCATCATGGCATTCTAACGTCTTATGTACACTTTGCCAACGCAACCTTCCAGAAGACCACTATGACAAGACATCTACTCCTTGTCCGAAGCTTACTGAACTTCGGAGCGAAAGCAGTAAGTCGTTGTTGCTGTTGGAGGTAGTGCATTGTTTCATCTTTCTATAAACGTAGATATTCCACTTTTGATTTGTTGTGAAACTTGTGGTGTCATCAGTTCTGGCGTTTAGCACGTACTTCAGTTCCGTTTGATCATCCAGTGCATGTTTTACCATCGTAACTGAAGTGAATTCCTGTCCAATTTTTTTCAAGAAGTTTACGGTTGAATGTTTTTCTGATAACTGAGCTATTGCACTTTTGATTCAACGCAAAGGACACATTGTTGTAGTAGAGCAACCCAACATTTCTGGTTTACTGTCTCGTGGTCGTTCGATAAACAGTAGCCAATATAGGTTTCATCGTTGTGAGCAGAAAGAAGTCTTGTTCAAGCCTGTTTTTTAGATGTGCCATTGTTTCTTTTCCGTTAACTGATACATCCCGCTCACAGGTCAGCATAAAAGTTTCTGCATTGTCATTGCAGAAGCTCTGCATTACACGTTTTAGTTTGGTTTTCTACACTTTCCCGATATTAGCTCTCAGTGGTCTTGTTTGCATTATCCCCAAGAGAATTGGGAACAAAAAGAATGGTTCTACGGATGCTTGACCTCGACTGAATTATGAATTGTAATCTTCCGTTACAGGTTCAATCAATAAGTGATGCTCCGGATCTATCTACCTTGAAATAAAGGAGCGGGTTCACTGAAGTATCTTGAAAATGCGTTTAATTGTACACCCGGAATTACAACTACATGCGCCAGCTACGTGTACAGTCGCAGAAGCGCGACTGAATTTTGGGTTCAAATGTTTCTGTATACTACAGTTCTCTTTCAAGTCGTGTCTACCTTTTGGCTTGATTGTCAGGTTCTTGCTGATTTTATGAGCGCATGGATTTATGTTGCTACGTAGGTACACTTTGGACGCGGCAGAATGTAGGGGATCCATTTATATACATGAAACCGTTAATCGCAGCTGTAGTTTAAGAGTAGTTCGAGTATAGTATTTTGAGTGTTATCTGACCGCCACAGACCACGTTCAAACTGCACTGGTGCTGACTAATTTGCGAGGACTGATAAGTATCGACGAACCTGGAAGTTTGCGTTTCCGGGTGGTCGGACTTCTGTATAGGGGCTGACGACTTGAACGTGGACAGTAGATGGCTTATCTGAGCAGAATATAGACAAACTACTTTGACACTATACTACGATTAACAGAAATGAGGGCTCTCAATACCAGCGTCGANACTATACTACGATTAACAGAAATGAGGGCTCTCAATACCAGCGTCGAGGAGGTTTCAATGATTAATGTTATCAAAATTTTTGAAAACTGGTGAACAGAAGGAATTTTCATTCAACTTGGAAAGAGTTTTGCTATATCTTAACATTCAAAGATGTTTCATATTTGCAAAAGTGAAGGACCACACATACGAGGAAATTCAATCAATCAAACGGGCAGGCCACGATCAGACAAGCAACGAACAAACTGAAGTTTGACCAACTGTTTCATCACTCAGTCGTAATCAAACTTGCAGGCTCTTACCAAAGCCGACAAGTGAGACCTCTGAAGTTGCATTAGGGTAATTCTCGTTTACGTGCTTACCAAAGTTCCTTTAAGTGGTTGAGTACCAGCCGCCTGCACTGTCGTACCCAATAATAGGTTCCATGGGTGACAAACGCGCACGGAAAAGCAATACTCTGCGTAAAAGACCGATACTGGTAGTTTAACTTCAGCCGATGGCCAGGAAGTTGTCTTGACTATTATGAACATGTATCGATTTAGGTGGAACCCATTATGGTGGGTTTTATGGAGAAATTTCAAGTCCTAACAGACTGACCGGTGTTCAGGACTGAACAAGTTCAATGTAAGTAGTCTACCTGAACAGGATTTTTGGGACAATCCGTGTACGCGTCTTGGGGTCCTACGTGGAACCCTTTTTACAAGTTTAATATCCCGCTCTAAAAAGAGAGCACAAGCATGGGCATTAACTTCCAGGTGGGTGTGAACATAATTTGCAAACCCTCTTCCAAGCGTCCCCGGATCAGATTGTTCTGGTAGGTAGCTCAACAAGTTCATCCTTTACGTTGGCATCCGAACAAGCATCTTACATTTAGTGGATTGAGAGGAATCACCGGTGATGGTAACCCATAGTACACACTTTAGTTACCACCTGCAGATTAGCACCACTCAATAATTACTCGATATTCACTTGATTCTCATTCCTTAAGACCTTGCGTTTACTGGTGTTGAATGCTGGAGCATTTTGAGTAGCCGACCACGATAAGGTATTTAAATCAGCTTGTAGCGTCTCATAATTCTCGGAAGTGTGAATGTCACGAGAGATTTTGTTATCACATACATACAGTTGTATTTTGGAACTTACTAAGTCGGGTAGTTCGTTAGCGTAAGATGTAACCTTCGGGGACCCCGCTGGGAGCTGCCGTACTAGATGAGAGGACTCTAGTGACACGGATCTGGAGAGAGTTCTTACAGGTAGTTTTGGAGCCGCCAAGTCAGACCATTCCCAAAGCCGAGTGCCCTAAGGTTATTTTGTAAGATACTGTGACGTACGTTGTGGAATGCTTTTGAGAAGTCAAAGAAATCAACGTCTGTGGTTACGGTAGCCTCCATTGCAATTGTCCAAAAGTCCGTCGACCTTATGAGTTTTTGTCTACCGTAAACTAGTTTCTTGTAGACCGTATTGAGAAGTGTGCAGGTCTCCCACTCGCTTTAGAAATTTTCGTCAGTTGAGTTCTCCATAACTTCGAAAGTCATTCAACTGCCTTCGGGCAGTAGTTTCGAAGGGTTACACTAGCTTCTAATTTAAATATTTGAGGTTCCTTTCACGTTTTCCACCCAACAATGTGACTGATGGTTACCACAAGACGTGTACACATTCTGTAGGCACTATTGGTGCAATCTCACCAGAATCTGGGGGATTTCTCCATCCTTAGGCCCAACAGTTTAATTTCCACATGTTCAGCTTTAAAACTTGCGGGGTCGAGTTTCTCGGCATACTCTGTTAGGAGAGCAGCATGTGGGTCGTTAGCTATTTCTGGCTTCGTGCAGCAGACTACTTTGCCGTAGTATTCAATCATTGTGTATGCGACCTCTCCATTATTGTCAATGAACGAGTCATCTAACTTTTGAATCTGTGAGATTTATGGCTTAGCCTGAGTCACACGAGACGTATGCTAGTAAAATATTTTAGAATTGTTTACTATTTTATAGAGCAGTAGTCTGTCCAGTGTTGTTCGTTACTAATGTTTCGAACCCGCATGTATACTTCCTAGTCATGAGAACTTTGTGTGAGCGGGTATCGGTCATACGCAGCTCGTAACGTTTCGGGGGGTTTTGATAGTTCTGTTACGTATACGTGCTTTTGATCCACTGGATGTCGCTGAGGGATGTGTAACTTTTGCGCACTGTCTCGTTTGAAACTCTTGACTCGGTCACACTGCTTATCTATTGATGTGCAGTTTTACGGCTATGAGGCATAATTCAGGAATTCTTTCGTTGACTCAAAGTCTGCTCTGCGGATGTCCCACCAAGTCACGTATTCGAGTTGGTGTAGATCCGCCATGTGAATGAATCGGGACTGGTTGACACTGTGGTCATCAAGTCTAAAGGGTGCCGAGGCTGTTAGATAGCTGACCATGAGTAGTTCACTCGTAAGAATCCAATTCATTTGGAAAAGCATACAACCTCGCCGTCATTAGGATAGCCGTTCTAAGAGCTCACGAGCGAATTTGGAGAGCCGTGTCACAGAAACAAGCAGATGGAGTTCCGTGCCCCACATTGAAAATCACGGTAGCAAGTAGGACATACAACCAACAAACCTGAGGCTGTTGACTGATATAGAGGACACCGTCTTCATCAGTGGTCCTTTTACGATTTGCCCGCAGGACTTGCATTCCCGGAATCTCAATTTCACTGCCGACGACGGCTTCATACATCCAGGTTCTGGCTATTCCAATCTCTACAAACCTGACGCAATTCCAGGGTGTTGCTTCTCAAGTTTTTGTGTGCGTATATAGGTAATCCCTTGACTTAACGACTATGGGGCTGCCTGACGACTGATCTGGGAGAGTGCTGGAGACGCTAATTGACCCTGTGGATGTTTCGGTGAGTAGTTAGGGAGTGCGGTATTGCACGCCTGACTGTTTCAGGGGCGTCTTACTAAGAGAGGATATATGATGTTCACCAAATTCTCCTACATTACCAGCTCCAGTAAAGTTGGGAAATGAATATTTTTTGACACCGTTTCATAGTTGTTCACCACTTATAGCTGGTGTAATGTCAACCAGTGTCAATAACGACTACTGCTCCTGAATAGTTTCGTATTGACGCAATACCTGTCTTTCAATCCTTGGCCGGCAACAATGTGACTAAATCTGCCGGTGGGGCTTCCCTCACAGAGAACCACTTCTCCAAGACACTCTGCCCCGTATTTTCGGACATTAGGGTGACCCTCAGGAGCTTAGGACTTGGTGTGCGAAATAAGTGCGAAGGGTGTGGTAAACGACATAAATCACTGGCCACAACGCCGTTTATGATCATCTCTGAGTGGGCAAATTGCTATTAGAATGAGTAAGGTCACCGGGTTGATTCTCTGTTGGAGTCTCTGGTATCCCGTGTAGTAATGTGCTACTAGCCAAGATGTTCGCGAGTGATGGGAAGGATAATAGCTGGCTCCTGTTAGGAAATGCTGCGCAACACGGATGACGGCAGAGCAGCAGCTGAGGTAGGCGCTTTCTCGGTGTCGAACTCTGAATTCACTGATACTTCGACAGGACGGGGACGTATTGTAAGGCGGACATCCCTACTTAATGCATTCCTCTTGGTGATAGACAAACTTTCGCAAATTTGCTAGACAGTTGCACATCGTGTCACGCACATTCTGCTAATAAATTTTAGCTAGCCTCTGGCATGTGGGGGTTAGTGACCGTCGACATATTTGGCACGGAACTGTTGGCTGCCCGAGGAGTTGCTGTGGCGTTATGAGAGGTTGCTGAGGCCAATTGACCCTTGTGAGATGGCTTCGGTTTAGCTTCTCCGATAACTGTTGATGGGCTTATACCTGTTTATACGAACTCTGTCTTTGGCAATCAAATATTGCCCTTATTTACATTGACTGGCATGTTTCAGTAGATCATAAGCGCCTTGCATGTTAGGCACACCACGAGAAACGGCGTGGACTTGGAATCGGTAGTGATGAAGTTAAACAACAAAGGACTGGAAACCTTTGAATGCTTACTCGGGTGTAATGTTAGGATCGTCTCGGGAATACCGTTGCGACTGAAAGTTTGAACTTACTGTCTGGTCAGTGCTTGCCTGCAGCTAGACACAGTGTGGTGGATTGTCAGGCCGGAGGTGCGAATTTTCGAACGCTCGGCCGAATACCTCAACGCGGGGGAGGTACGTTCAAAAGCCTGTCGCGATCGGATCAAGGACAACGTGCGCGACCGGATGAGTCATCGCTCGACTGGATCGGACCAACGGGCAAGGCAGGGCAGGCGAAATAGGACAGACGGCCCGATCGGAGGCGTGGTTTTTCCAACATTTAGAGGAACATCTCGACACGATGTTGGAATACGGTCAAGGCCAACATTGGGTGGATCGCGGACAGCACGAGCAGCCGGACGAGCCATCGCGCAAGGAAATCGGACAAACAGACGAGGAATGGCAAGCGGAAAACCCCCCGATAGAAGGCACCGATCACACACGTAAACCGGTTAGAAGTGCACACGACGTGTGAACGGAAACCGGGAGGTGTTGCGGGTTGGAATTATGACTCATAAACAAGAGAGCGTGCGTTGCATGTGACTGGCGATTTGGACAATAAAGATTGTGCTTTATTGGACGCCTTCTCGCTACAACAGGACCAGTCTCTGCCTCATTTTCTTCCCGAACTGAAAGTGGATTGTATGTTTCAATTTTGCGAGAACTAGGGACTAAACCGATAGCATGCTTCCATCAACCGGACAGACGGACAAAAAACAACCAAACCAAGGGATAGTCTGTTGTTCCATCATTCGATAAAACTGGGACATTTACCAAAAGCCTCAGGTGAAACTTAAAAAAATGTACGTGAGTAACTCTCACTCACGTTTTTATCATGTCCCTGTTTAAATGACAGTTCTAGCTGCCCGTATTACCTTTCCATGCAGCGAATTCCTTAGGCGACAAATCACATTGGAAAACTCTACTCCACACGGATAGTGTGGGCGCTACTGGCAGCGCCTTAGCGAATTGCTTGGCCGGTTGCGCATGTTGGCCTTTGTAACATTGTGCGGGCTTGGGTGGAAATCATTATGAGGGATCTTGAATGGGTTCAATGGTTGGTTGTTAAAAGTAGAAAGCGATAGCTTCTGGTGGTTCTGTTTCTCCAGACAAGGAATCTCTGAGTTGGAGGAATAGTTATATCACGGTTCTTATTGCTTATAACAGATGGGGCAGTTGGAGAAAGACATGCATGTCTGTGCTATACCTCTGGTGTACACGTAGATGTGTATGGGTAAGTGCACGTGATGGCTAGGCATGAGGTAATTGACAGGCAAGCAAGCGACCAGGCGCAATAAAGCAAGGTAGGAATGGGATTACGAAATGAAGTTATGGTTAAGGCAAACTTTGAAGGTAGCCACTATCGTAGCACTCTCGACACGCGATTTCCAGGTTCAAAGACTTACCTGGAAGAAGTTACGCCTAAATGCAGGTCTTTTGTAGTGACATTAATTTTGAGGAGTTTCCTGCGAGTGAGCTTGTATCCGCAAGTGTGCAGGAATCTGCATGGGTAGTTTGGTTCAGGATCATTAATGCAAATATGAGGTTATCTGTCTTTTCACAGTGCTCAAGGAAGAACAGATTTAGTTCACAAAGCCACTCTAAGTAGGGTTTCGTAGCCAGCCCCCGGAATGCTTTTGTAGCACGGCTTGCTTGGATGCTTGACTGCTGTAGTATGGGTAGAGGTTCAGCAGAACTGTATCGATGTTGTTCTCCACGAACTAGCTTTCTTGCTTTATGAAGAAACGAGTCGTTTATCCGTAATAGCTCCAGTGAAGTGGTCGGATGAACTTTTCAACCTCATCAAATTTCTTTTGTTCTCTAATGAAGGTCAGTCCTATTACACTCGTTTTTTTTGGTTGGCCAAGCTTTCTGGTCTATGACTGGATCGCGCTTGAGGTTGTTTCCGGCGCATGTGAGCTATTTGTATGAACTTTCCGCCGGCGTTTTCTGCTTACTGCCTAAAAAATCCAAGGATATCCCTGAGGTCTAGTATTTTTGGTATCAATGAATCATCCCACTAGAGTTGGCTTAATGTGCTTCCCACCAAATCTGTGAAATCTGATGAAACTGTAGCTATGGCCTAAATGGGTTACATTATTTAGTCTGCAGTCTAGGATGGCTTCCTCACCACAAGTCAAATCGCTTTCTCAGCCATCAGCTGTTGCAATCTATGGGGACGTTTTATTAAAAAGTGAAGAAGAAATGACAACGGATAAGCCCGGTGTCGGAGTCTGTGCCTGTATTCTAACATGTTCAGCAGCCCCGGCAAGGACTAACTTATATGTAACCAGTAGTTACGTGGCCTTACAGAAATCAGGCAAAGTTCACTGTGGCGCTCATTAGTTTGATGTTCACCTAACCTAACTTGAAGAATACGCCCGCAGGCCGAACGTTGCTATACTTGTCCATCTTCAATTGTCATTATATGCATATCTTCCCGGAAACTCAACGGAAATAGCCAAAAATGACGAATGACTTAAAACCGATGAAATTCCTTCCTTACCGTTATTCTTTTTTGTTTTTGTCCATTCCGATCGCTTCACGATCTCCAATTTGTAATGGGCATATTCTCATACTTGTGTGTAATAATAATAATAATAAACCTAAAGGAAATTTGTAGCCATTGGGATATATCATAGATGACTTTTGTCTTTAATGGTAGTTGGTAACGTCATGGTGATTGCCATCCACTTGTCATAATTTATGGCCTTTTTGTATTGTCGTAGGTTTTCATATATGAATTACATTACACGTATTTCTGTCGATACTTAAATTAGCTTACAAAAGAGGCTTTGTACACAACGAGCCGATTGTTAACTGTTCACCGATAGAACAAGATAACCAGCCACCTCGACGATTTCGGTGGTGTGTATCTTGACCTTTTCAAGATGTTCGCTCGAGCGAGCGAAAACCTCCACCACCGTGGGTGCAAGACAGCTGCAGTCACATCTTTTAATCGGCACTATAGTCTGTCACTTGAGCTTTCTCTAACTTCTAGACAGGTTTCGGTGAAGCACTTCACGGCCACGGTATTAGTCTACTTTTGTTACTTTTCTCTCGTTCACTGGGCTTCCCTTTTCAACTCCGTTTTTGCTGATTGTACCGAAATTCGACGTGTCATTAACACCTTCAACAACTATTCTACAGAATGACCTGAACGTATGCTTGTTACTCTCAGATTAATGGGCTCGAATTCAACGACGATACGTGCGAATTCGGATATATTGGCTACTTGTCGCCTATCGTTCGTTACCCGAATGGCCTTCCTCCTTAGATTTTGCTGAAAATCAATCTACGGTTGAAGAAACAACATCGATGCATCCATTGTCTTATGGTGTTAAAATATGATATATCATCAACTACAGGTTTACATCAGAAGTTAGCTCTGATGCCTAGTTGTCAGATAGGCGGGAGGAAAATAGCAACCTCTAAACAGGAAAATAGGAAATGAGAGATGAGACCTAACGACTAAGATCAGTGCTGTCTGTACTTTAATATTCAACAACCAAGCAAGCAACCGAACTGGAAGTGAAACTAAGGCGCCACTAGCATGACATCTTTCTTAGAAATTTTGCTGCCTTTCATCATTAAACACAACCACTTCACAGACAACTCGACGAAACAGTTTCAATATTCATTTTATATGCAATGTTTCGTCAGCAAAATTGAATGCAAAGTCAAAAGGGGGAACAAGTTCTCACATTGAACTTGACTTCTTACCACCCTTGATTTTGCATGATTGCCACCCTTAATGTTCCAACCCGGAAATCGGTAACCTTCCCTCCCCCGTGTAACTAAAGTTTGTTGTCAGAGAAATCATCCTTCTACCCTACGCTGTGCACTGACCGTTCGTTTGCAGTTTTTAGCTTAATCCAGGTCTTGCAGAAGTACACGATGCTGTAAGCGACAGGTTGGCATTTTCAAGACGTCGAAATATTTGTCGACATGTTGGGCTTGTTTTTTCGAAAACACGCTGGCGAATGTTGTTTTTTCGTGGTACTCTCACCACTCACGTACAGTACTATGAAAATATCAGTGGTCGAAATCACAGTCGTTCGGCATGGTTCACACGAACGGACCAAGTTTCACGGTCATACTGAGGGACTGCGCACACACTGATTCGCCACATACTATCTTATGATGAGAAACTGACGTCGCCAGTGGTGCGGAAAATTTGATATTATATGAACCCATTCATCTTACATCCATAACGTAAACGATCTATTACATAATTTAGCAGGATGAATAAGTTGCAGTGTGGTTACGAAACTCAACCTCCAAAGCAGGCAAAGGTCCAGTGCCCAAACATGCCATCTTATTACCACGACATAATTACCAGGGAAGGCGATGTAGATAATTGCGTAAAACCACAAATACTCCGTTACAACGCAATACGGTATTCACACGATTTCTTGTCGGTTCTTTGAATCCACTGTTCGTTCGGCTGCCAACGGTTGGGTCTGTACACAATCACTCGAATTTCTTGACGCTCACCGGAATGTTCCATCCAGCAGCAGGTACAGTTCAGCTCGCAAGGCCTGATGGATACAACGCGCTACCGAGATGGAACAAGCCGCTGCTCCCAGGAACTCTTGGAGGTTTTTCTCTCATCCGAGCAACGGGTAGCAGGAATCCAGATGTGAGCAAGATAGTCTGTGAAGCCAGTGGTGAGCTTACTCATAATCTGCAACAACTCTTAGGACTTTTGGCTAAGCAACACTAACATTAGTTCAAACGGCCACTTGAACCATTGGCTACCTTTTTGAGTTATGCCTGTGTTCGTCAGTTTGCAGACGTTTCTCCGTCTTCGGAAACGGAAGCCTCACTTGCGATCAGGTTCTAGAAACTCCATAAGACACCTGGCTCAGGCCAACTCCCTCCTGTTCTTTTTATTGATGAGCAGTCAGCCTTAGTTAGAGAGCAGACGACTCTTCTCCGGCAGGTCAAGGTCAATGAGGTTGTTCCAGTTGACTGGGATTTGGTCAACGTCGTCCTCATTTTCATTTTTTAGCAAAGACCAACAGCACACTGTACCTAAAAGGTGGCCTTATTTTACGGATGGGAAACCTGTTCTCTCCAAGCGAAGGGTATTTACATATTGTCGGTTTTCAACCGTCAGCGTCTCCGGAGAATTAGCGACGTGTTATAGGAACATCCTGTCAGCAACGACGAAGTTCGCCAATGCGTCTTTGGAACGGATAGATTCTGTCAAACCCTGAACATATTGGTCCCGTCCCATCGACTTCGTTGGCTAAGAGACATTTTATGAATACCAACTCACCGCCTGTCTAATCATGCCTTGCTTGGGAGAAGCAGGTCAAGTTGGAAGCTGCAACCCGGTAGTCAGCATATGAATTGAGTTCGGGGTATGAGAGCGCTTACATGAAAGCGTGCTTCAGTAGGGCGTTCCAAGCTTCCTGACTGGGATCCAAAAGCAATTAGCACATTTGATTAGGGAAGCTGTCTGATACTGAGAAAAACAGGCCAATAACATCTCGGTTGGGAACCTCTGAGTGCTCCGACACAATATCTTTTCTTCTCATCCATCGTGATACGCTTGTCACGTGTTACATTTACATGTACTCTACCTTACATGTGATCACATCGGTGAGTGTAAAACGACACTCTATTCCTACACATGTAACACGAAGTGATCACAATAGATATCAAACCATTCTACGTTTTCTGGTTGGTCCACGTATGTTGGATACTCTGTATGTGTTTGTACTGGCGTTGAATGTATTCCGGTGCTCCGTTTCCTTCATTTTCAGTTACTTGTTGCCAGTTTGTTCTATGGAAGTCGCTCTCAGTTGTGAAATTTGTGCAAACAATCCTCACAAGTATAGATGTCCACGTTGCGATATGAAAACATGCTCGATGTCCTGTTGCTTAGAGCATAAAATGAAATTCGAATGTTCTGGTGTGAGGGATGCAGTCGTTTATTGTCGCCGGCAAGAATATGGACCGATCCATTTTCAACAAGATTACCGGCTTCTTGAGGAGATCGATCGCAGGAATGTACTTCGAGAAAAACAGCTGGCTCAGGTGAGCTTTGTTTATTGAAATCATTTAAAATTAGCCGGTAGGAGTGTGTTGGTGATGATAATGATCATTTGGGCAAGAGATTTAGCCTGAAACGGGACCTAACACTAATGCTTGTAGTTTGAACAATTCATTTCAGTCTATCAATGAACATTTGTTAGTGAATGGTGTTTGAATTCAACTTGGATTGTCCATATTGATATCATTTTACCCAATCCGTTTTTACATTGTTCATAAAAGAAAGCACCATTTGGTGATTTCAACGTGAGAACTCGTGTTGACTCAGAGATGACGACTTCTGTCCATCAACCAAGTGTTCGCAGCTTTGAGCCTCCGTCCACATGTTTACTACGACTAGCTAGTAAAATAGAGTAATTAGCACAGCCAGCTAGAAAATTGTGGATTTTTCAAGATAATAGAGAGCGACTTGAAAAGAAACGAGAATCGAATTCAGATCGGAACCACAAAAATCCATCCCACGAAGGTCACTAAATTCTGCTTCCCTTCATGTCAAGCAGTATTTTTAATCGAATGTTCATATATACACAATGTAAAAAAGGCCATGTAAAGTGGCAAACGTGCCTTCATTCAAGAAATTTGGAACAGCCCGTTGAAACAAGTTTGGATGCCACAATTTTCATGCATTCGGGCTTGAGTGATGCACTGGTCACCAAACTGCCGCTTCTGGCTTAACTCACCACTTATAAACATGGTGCGATGTAACATACAGTGATTTGGCATTTTCAGGTTTACCCGAGCCGGCGAAATCGGCGAAACGGTCATTTTGTCAGGTGGTTGTTATCGTCTATCCGTCCGAACGACATGCCGGTGAACTTCATTACTGCTCCGAATACGCACTACAGATATACTCCGTGTAAATGTGCCAGATTTCTCAGATGTGCATTGAAGCTGGCCGTACAGAGGCATTATGCACTCGTTTCACAAAGGTGGATCATATCAGCGCAGTAGGTGAGGGCTGCTGCACGTGTCTTAAACATGGGATTTATGATATCTTAATATCATCTACTAGCATTGATGCAATTCCTAAGGTACGTACACTTATCGATTGCCTCTCACGCTTTGTCATCAAGGAGGCGAACAAGCACAGAATCCGGACGATCTTGTAAAAATACTTTGCAATCATAAGATACAAAGCTCGTGCTAAACTGATCATCTGAAGTCTCTAATCTGCCTTAGACCTTCTGGATTCCCAGTCAACCACCACAAATTAGGATAGCGTCGTCTGCATATCAAAATACTTGGAACCTCTAGAGTATTTCCATACACACCATATTCACAGTTTGACAGAACGCACTCTAGGACTGTATAATATAAAGACGAGGCTTGGAAGCTCCGTCACACTCCAATTGATGACCGACGATACGCTGTTATGAGTCTTAAACGTTCTTAAGATCTGCCAGGAAATTGCTTTGGGTATGTTAACATATTGGATTGGCACACCCTTTCTCGATAAACAGCTCCGGAGTGCTCCTTTTAACCGAATCAAAGACCTTCCAGAGATTCTGGAGAACAACAACCGCCCGTCTTCTATATTAATGGCGGTGTTTAAACACCTGGCGGAGTTTGTAGATGTGGTTAATGCTGTCACGACCAGAACGACATTGGTGCTTCCTGGCTGATCCGTTGTCCACGAGATACGTTTGGTCTACGAAATACAATGACTAATCAGTCTTGACAAGGAGAGAATCAGGTTATTCCCCCCGTGATTTATACACGAGGTACTCCCGTCTGTTTGGATAGCCTGACACCTTTTGGCTTATAGCTGATATTGTATGTCACATGACAGCGAACATCGTGCGATGTAGATGCTAAAAGCTCTGCAATCTAAGTGCTGATTTCATCCCGTTGTATCTGTTTAACTGGAGTCAGCCGCTTCGGAAGTCTCCCGTCTTTTTTGACTACTGCTTGTTAGTTACTAAGTAACCTGGCTTTTATATTGAAGCAATGCCGTGGCCTTTATAACTACCTCTCAGTTATCTTTTTTTTTGAAACGCGACGGATGTAACAGGCTAGTTATGCCGGGCCCGAATATCCTCTGCGTATCTTGGAACAACAAGCTTTGAGCGAGTGTACGACCACTGTATTATAACTCCACTTTTATATTTGTGCGGTTACGCTTGTAGCTGTCTTTATTTGCTTCTGCTCTGTTTACAACCGTCCACTTGTGGTTTAAAATAATTGTCATACATTTGCTAGACAGTATTTGTTGTGCTTAGTATACGTTTGATTTTTTCATGTTCAAACCTAATCTGCCCTCGCAAATTATCGTCAGATGTTCATCAATCTCAGGTAGCCTAATCTGTTTGTTGGGTGTTTATTTCACCGTGTTCCAACCATATTCACCTATACTGATGCGTTGTACTTCTCAGCTATCTCGGAAAAATAAATCCAAAATCCGACTCAGGGCCAAACTTCTCAAAGTCGCCGTGGCAAATGGGATCGCTTTTCGTTTGGCCGCTTCACCTATCCTGTCTCGTGCATTGATCAACCGTAGTCATTTGCAAGTTTCCACAGAAGGGGATTCGCACAGTATCGTGTGGAGCGTGGAGTTCAACCTACTTCCTCTCCATCAGACCTTGGCTCAGTACCGAAAGGGTATGAATCTGGCACGCATGAAGCCCTTACGGCTCGTTCTACACGAATGTGATGAAACTGATCGTCTAATGTTTATATGGAATGATAGATTGTTACAAATGACGCCTGATGAACAAGATAGTTTGGTTACGTACGCCCCGCCTGGATCTCCGCCTTTCGGTCTAGTTGCTTCGTGGCTTTATTCTCGGGTCAAAGACAAACCAGACAGCTCTCGCTATTTTTTCTACGTACAAGCAGAACATTTTGAAGCTGGTGGTCCAACAACAGGTGTCACTCGTCAGTTTATCCCCGTCGAAGTCTTCCCCAGTAATCGGTTGTCTGATATCCTTATTACTCCCCGGCTGATAGTTCACGAGATGCCAACCATCTGGGTTTCGCGTGTTGAACTGAACTAGTCTGGAGGATTTTTCTTGTTAACTGTGAGTGGGTTGCGGTCGCGTGTGAAAATGTATTGTCCAATTTCCCCAGTGAACTCGAACACAAACCCAGTGTACAGTTTAATTTATATTGTTTTTGTCGCATTTCCAGGGTTTACCCCTTTTTCATCTATGGTCTCAAACATCCGGCGGTGTCTTTCTGCATTATTTAAACTCAAGACAGCTTAACAGTTGAGGCGATAGCCAACCAGATTTTTGCCGTGGGTTATATTCTCGCTTTCTGCTATAGGATTTTTGGCTAACCGACTGTCCTTGGCCATCGCGTGATCACATGTACCGCACAAGGATACGCATGTCTGAGCGACCGTAGCGTCTTTTTATAGGCAAGTGTGGTCTGGCATTTAGATATGATAATTCGGTCATGCATAATGCGACATCGATGACTCAATAGTCAGATTCCAAATCCTGGTCGCAGTGGGGACGAGTTCTGACAAGAGTGAACCTTGAGTATGGTGCTTGCTTTCGAAAGGACCTTCCGTAAAATCTATCTTTGATCAACACGATCAGGAACAGGTAACCACGAGATGTGTCCTCCGTGTCAACATATTATATGTGGATAACGTCCAAGCCCTGATGACGTCGTGACGTTTCGTGTCTGCATTATAATCGTACCAAGTGAGAAATTTTGGGTCATAGCCCCATCTCTATCCTAACAGCCTGCCCGGTCTTACCTGAGTAGTCGTATGACACTATATATATAGCGTGTGATAATCTACAATGAGCGTGCATATATATCGAACATTGGCACGCTGAAATACAACTTCGTTCCACCGATGAACCATAGTCGATCCTTCTTTGAGTAACGCTGTTGACTTCACGCCACAAGAATGCCCGACGGATCCGCAGGACATTATAAAACCTAAGGTTAGATTCAAAGTCGGCAACTTGTGTTTGAATCATTTGTTTAAGCATTCTGAAACAGTGAGTTCTCTTGATTCAATTTGTCAATACGGAATAAAGACAAACTTTTCGCGATGTTAACATTACGTTTGTTCTCATCAGTCGCATGCATAAAATCAGACTGTGTAAGAAGGGCATGATAACAATAAAGAATGACGCATACCAACAAACTAACCGTCAATCCCACGACAACGATACTGGCTCTCAGCACCTTTTGTGCGCAGAGCAGTGGCCGATTCTGTCTGATTAGTATAGATTTCATGAGTGCCAACAGCTTCGGGTGTTGATTACCTGCAATGGGACAATATCTTGGTCCCCAAACCGCCCTGATTACATTGCGCACACATGCATTCATTGTAAACCCGTTTGTTATGGAGGTGCTAATTGCTGGTTTATGGGTGTTCCACTTAACCTTCTTAGAACATACCAGCTGGATCGAACGTCTGCCTGACAAATTGCAGGTAATGGTGGTACTCCACATTGTCCAGGCGGCTTTTCATTGTTTGGCCTATTTTTATCGGCATTTCATTCTTGATTATGCTCACCTGCTGCAACCATTCACCGAGTTGTCCAGATATATGCTCATTTTTGTTTGAAGCTGCCGCAGTCATTTTTGAGTCCGAAACACCCGTCAACCGCATAACATCGCTTTCACTGCACCCCTCTGCTCCTGTTAGCGCTAACTGTGGATGCATCAGACGTGGCTCTGGCAGCAGCAACTTGGCGACAGTCGACCGAGTCATGGAATAGTTCTTTCGAAATAGAACTGTTAGCGATCTATCTCGATATCCGTGGTTCCCGGCGTGTTCTAGAAGGAAGAGGTTTTATCGCCGTCACAGACTGTAAGTTGCTAACGTACGTTCCCACGTTCGAAACCCGACAAACACTTCGCCAGAGATCCGATATATAGACTATACCGTCCAATTCATGATCAGTACCACAGTGCCAATGACGTCCTGCTTGCGAGTAAGCCGCGGGCAGCCAAAGAACCACCAGAACGCTTAGCGACTGATGAATCGCAACATGTACTTTTCATCCTCCAGATGCAAGCACGTCTTCAAGACTGGCCGAAGCCTGGGCTCTATTCACTTCGGGTGGTAGCAGTCTGGAATTTTGTTTAATTTGATGATAACATCACGACCGGCGGTGTTGTTCCAGAAGAGATCCGTTTATTCGTCGTCAAACTCCGGACGCCAACATGAATTCTGTCGAATGTGCACGTGCAACTGCCCTGCGGTTATGAAATCAGGTCGCTCCGCGTCGGTAACGTTCGCAGGATATTTGTTTCTGACAGTACTCTAAGCATTACTACCAGCGTGTCGTAGCGGCGCTGTTTGGAAGGTTTCATTATCACACTTATAAAGAAATCGGAACGTGGCTCGGCCGTAGCATTACATGCGGCAAATGAAAGTCATAAAATCGATTATGACAACGTTCGGATCCTACAACAAGGTTCCACGTCTTACACCGAACGGACACACACTGAATCCCTAGCGATCAACACGCACACCGCGTTAACTATATTGATGGCGCCAATCTCCCCTTAGTTTGAATAGGCTCGACCACACACCTGTATAAACATCGTAGCGCGAGAAGGAATAAAGGCGGTGGGAGCGGTATGGTTCATGTTAGGCAGGTTATCCCTGCCAATGCCACGGAGAGCCTCACAAACACATACAGAGGACGGCACCTAGACTCGATTATTAGCTGAGAAACAATCAACCACAACCACGATTAAATTAGTTCTCCGTTAGCACGTCTTACTTGTGTACACATTTGATTGGAAAATTGCCTTGGTAAAAATTAGCTGTGGTAACCGAAATGCCGAAAATGTCTTTTTTTCTCAGCGTCACTGTGTTATTAATCTTCTAATTTGCATAAATTTCATTGTTATGTTCGATTCACTGGCTCGCCCCCATCTTCTACTGAGTGGCCAAACATGTCCTTATTTCGTGAAGGACATCAATTTTATTGAAAAGATATCAATTAGTGCTTAAAAAACGGGTTGTGACACTACGTTTTCCATTCTACTTCGATGGGTTGTGGAAATTTGCAAATTGCGTATAAGAGATTTGCTTTCAGTATTCAGCATTCTTCAATTCCAGGTTCCTTAAGGAAAATTCTTGTCTAGCGAAAATAACCATCTCAGAAGTAACTCGTTAAAGCCACATCAAATAAGCCCGCCGACTAAGGAAAACGGTCTTTTAGCGTCCGGGTGTGCCCAATCTGCCCTACCAAGGTCTGTCGTAACTGTGTCATCGGTGGTCTAATTCAGACGCAGACTTGACATAAATGTTGGAGACACCAAAACAAGCATTCAGTTGATATGACCACCAAAATCATTGCGGTATACTTAGGGTTATCTGAATCTCTCACCGTTGACGCTAACCAGCCGCTGTCTGCATGATAGGTTCGGTGTTGATTCCGCTCGTTATCCTTAGACTTTCTCGTAATCTTTCTATCGTTGACTCCATAAAACCGAAACCATCTTCCTGCTTCTTTTTAAACTAGGTAACAGATTCAACTGTACATAAGCCCTCTCCTTATGTAAATTTCCCGAATCCCTGAAGCATGCTGATGTGTTGGGAACTGATAATCTCTGATTAGCACAATCTTAACTTCATCAGCTAGTGACTCAAACAAATGGTAAAAATGCTTGCCAAGTATTTTCTGCGCTTTCTGAGAATAAATGAAAGAAACCTCATGACAGGGTTCCGAACGAAAATTGCATCAACTTCGGCCTCCGTTGGCTTCGCCTAGCTGGGCTCCAAAAGAGGTTCTCAACAAAAACTAGTGGCAAGAATGCTGTCCCGAAAAAAATGGCACCAACTTTGATTTCTCTTGGGTCTGTTCACCTGGGCCCCCAAAAGACATCGAGCGTCCTTGGGTTCACAACAAACCCAGTGACAGGAATGCTGTCATACATGTTACTTCTCGTTAAACACTGTGTATCTGTAAAAACAATCACAAAACGCCCAAATAACCAGAGACGAGAAGGTTCCTTTTCGTTAATATTAAATATCTTATTTCTCTATTTCCGCATACCTGTTTCTTGCAAGTAATTTTGTTACACAGTTCTGAGTCGGTACCCCGTACACTATCAACACAAAATTGAACTTCAATTAGATTTCAGTGCTGAAATACCATGCTTCTTAATCAGTCGGACTGCACAGACGTCAACATAAGCACAACGTGGAGCGTGGGGATAACTCAATGACGGCTTTGGCAGCGGCTGCGCAAACTTACGAAACGCTAAAGAGCATGAGTGGCGTTTACGACTAAGTAATGTTGGTATAGAACTAGTTGGAGCCTTCTGTAGAAGCGCTCGTGCGCCTACTCATCCAACCTACTCGTAAAATGATGGAGAACATAACGAATAAAAAATAAACACAATGTCGCTTTAGGGTAAAAATTGACCACTTCAACTGTACAGAATGTAGCGTTAGTAGTCCGAGCAAATATTTACATAATTCTTCCGGTCGGATGAGTACGACCGCTGTCTGTCAGAAAGCCCGAGAGTATCCTGTCGGTCCGCGTGTCCTCTGCAGCTAATGAGATCAGCTCATAACCCGGGTGGTGGAGGTGTTCTGTTGTTGCGCGAGAACTGCTCTGTTGTGGGCATGTCATCTGCATAAGGGACCAACGATTCTATCGGGCGATCGTCCCACGTTCGCATCGAAGTCGCGATATTGTTCGCCGCGGCAGCAGTATTCCGGTACACCGAGTGTAGCACATTCTGAGAACCGTCCACGCTGGCCGTGTTCAAATAGCTTGCCTCTTGTTGTGGGATAACACAAGTCGCATAGGCGTAAGCTGCGTAGTCATCCTTTCCGGCGCGAATTTCAGCTAGCTGCGCTGCTACATGGAGAGCAGCCTGCTTGGCCGCTTCACGCTCGGCAGCCGTACGACGAGCAGCGGCTTGGGCGGCAGCGAGTTGCGCTGCATGAGCAGCAACCATCTCGGCTTGTATAAGCGCGTTCGCCGGGATGTAACGGTGCTCGGATTGCGACCAGTAATAGTACGTTTGAGTTGTGCTATCGTAGAAGTAGCCACGAGCTGAATCGTAGTACAGTGCTGTTTCCGGATCATAATACAAACCAGAGGTCTCTTCGTACTGAAGACGAGCGGTCTCAGGAGCTGTAGAAAAACGGCGGTTCTGCCTAATTCGATCCATAACAAATGCCTCCGTGGTGTTGGCGGCTCGGGCATAGCAAGTTAACGCAGCTTGATAGATGTAGCCGGAGGGAACCATGTCGGCCAGGTACATGCTCTGATGTAGCAAGCAAATTTTAGTCTCCCCGGCGTGTACGGCCTCTCTGTCTCGCTGGGCTTGTTGTGCAATGTCATTGGTTTCAACCTCTACCAGTTTTTCGTCATCAGAGCCATCCGAGTGCTCCTCCTCACGTGGACGTTTTCTCGCTAAAGGTTTTAGTTTTTCAGTGCTTTTCCCAGGAACTTTGACCACGTTTGCATCCCATAGTACAGGTCGCGCGATCACAGCCTCACCACCGATTTGACGCCACTGTGACCAATTCATATCGGTTGGTGGTGGATTCACAAGTCTGTTGTGCATCGCACGTTGACAGCCCAGAAAGTCCAGGTTTTCCGCAGCCCAAACCTGTTCGTAATGGAAATAGGCAAATCATAATCGGATGTGTTATATATATATATATATATATATATATATATATATATATATATATATATACGCATATAAAACGGAACCATCAAGTCAATTTTTGGTCCTCGTATTAGTGCACGTTAAAACGTTCTCCAGTAGCCGAATAAGCATTTTTGGATGGACCCGAACTAATGAGCTTCCAGTGTTCCAAGTGTTCGTTTGGACTGAGAAGACGATTTTTAAGGTCACGACCAACATGCAATACTCACTCTTTATTTCCAGCGGATTGACAGCTCATAAAAAGACTTGGGTGGATTACTAAATACGAGACATCTCTGACGACAGACATTTCTCTGAAGCTTACAGGTAGTGCATATGAGGTGGTTGTGAAAGCCACGTTACCTTATGGCTGTGAAACACTGGAAGTAGATATGAATCGTCTGCAAATTTTCGACCAAAAAAGTTTGCGTGACATCAACAGATGGGTAACAATAAGATTAGGTGAGAGATATATGACAATGAATATCGAGCGAGTTCATCTGTTTAATCTTTAAAGAATTGCCTATTTAGACGGTTGGGTGGCGAGCTAAAGATGCCACCAAGCACTTTCTGCTGATGCTCCGGCAGACAAGTGTGAGAAGCGAGGTAGACATAAAGATCAGATGTATAGAAATGGACTGAATCATCAAAGGACTAACTGCTATGGGCCGGGCTCCTCCGGGTTACAGCCGTCGCGACCCACAGAGTAGATGAACAGGGACATTAGATGAGACGGTGAATAGCACTACTTTGTAGCGCGAACAGTTGTTTGGCTGATTTGTTTGTTAATTAAGTCTAATTAATGACGTTTTGCTCATGGCGCCTTACTCTCGCTTGCAACTTAGTTGTATGCTTGCATGGTGTAAGCACAGTGATGTTAAATTCTTGCGTTTACAGTTTCCTTTGTTCTCCTTTTCTCATCTCCAGGAATTGCTCTTAGCTCCATGGTCCCATGTCCGTTAATCATCGACGTGGACCACTGATGTATCACTGTTTATGATAATGACAACGAAGGTGAACTACACCACCATCACTTTTCACAAGATAACATTTTTGTGCAATTCAGAAGCACATTCATATGCCGCACCACCTCAGCACAAAAGCAGATCCATCGGCCAATTTAATGTGCTTGAATGCGGAAAGCGCTAACAATAATGTTTTGCGGTGGAATACAGGCGAACCCGTCAGCAGTAACGTCTAAAAGGTGCGCTTACCGAAGAACTTCAGTCCGTAAATGTCACTCACAATGTACAAACAGATACTGGAAAAATTTCGTGGAAAACAGCAGTTAGTGACAGGTAGCCAGTTGATATTAGAATGATTATCAGACATTCGATGTTGACTTTCGAGTTCAACCTTTTTTCTCAAAGAGGCGCTGCATTCGAGTTTCGATCTTATTAAGCCTTACTATGACCGGGTTTTGAATGCCGGTTCGCATTCTCATGAGACAACCATACCGACCACTGCACTGTTAACCTCGCAAAAGATTCGACCGAACTAGCACACTTGAACGCTCAATCACTTACGCCTGTGAAATAGCCACTGCCTATTAAATCCATAGCTCCTTAATCAACTGGAATGATCGACTTCATTAAACCTGTTGAGCGATGTTCCACATCAGTGCCGAATAGTGTGGTTTTGGATGATTTAAACGGAACATCACTGACAGTTAATCGCGGTTCGAAGTTCAACACGGCTACCTCAGGAGAACGTGGATAACAGGCTAAATCCCGGTTGCGGCTGGGGTGCGTACTGCTGATGAGCCTTAACAGGGGCGAAACCCGAGTGTGGTGCTTTTTTTTGAAAGCGGTATATGGCAGCATTTTTCAGTATGTAAAGCTTCCCCTGGAATTATTTGTTCCCTGCATGTGGCCTATGCTTGTTTCTTACAAAACGTACATTATAGTTAAGATGGGTAGTGTCAAATCACCTCGGGTAAATGAGATATCCTGGACGCGAACGCGTACTTAGTGATTAGCGTCGGGATAGTATAGTTTTTCGCCGTGTGGATGAGGTTCCGCTTTTGCTAGTCATTTGAGGCGGAAAATAAACAGAACGGAAAACCATCACTAGTTCAGCGCCTTACGGCCACGAGGCCTCACATAACAGTGATCTGTAGTATGTCTGGTAGAACAGACAGGTTTGTCTGAATCTACTCGTTAGTAATGAACAAGTGAATTGGCGTACCCTCTCTAGATCCACCGAACTGTGATTGTCTGGAGGTCTTGTGCTCCGATGGTTGCATGCATGAAAGTAAAAAGAAGAAAGCCTCCTTCAGAATGTTCACATACTCAGTCAAATTGTTTCCTGAATGCAGCGAGATCATGTGACACAAAAAGAAAAATGTATGTTGTTTTTTGCACTACAAAAATACAAAGCTTGGAATAGCCCAGTTATAACAATATCCGGTCGCGTGAATACCTGACAGTATACAGCCCATGTGTATGTCTAATAAACGAGGTGATTAAATTCCATGTGACCAACGGAAACTTACTAGTTCCAGACCGATGCCAAATCCGAAACGCGAGCAAAGACTGGCTTCTTTGTCCCACAGTATCGGCCATTTGGTTGCGCGAAACAGCTGTTTGGACCAGGCACGTGTTACCTCAGGCGGTCCCCAGGTGACCACCACGAAACCGACGTTAAACTGAACTAGGTCGGCCTGCGAATGATAATAGTAAGAATGAGAAGCTGAGCGCATGGAGCAAACAGATGCCTGTCACCATACTACTGTTCAGGTAGGTGAAGCCAAGCTGTCCAACCAAGCCTATACACATACATACTGTAGGATCAAACGACCAGAGACAGACGGTCAAGAGTAACGCAATCGGTAAGCAAGGGGTCTAGTGTCGATACGCGAAGTCGATGTGCGAGCCAGTGAGCAACAATACGAAGCGATATTACGGCGGGACGGTGGACGAGCGCGCGGCGTGAGTGTACGGGGTGCCTGTCGGTATCTCCACTCGTTCAAGCAAATGCTTAAGCACATACGAAAGTTGGCAACAAAAAGGGTACAAATGACAGTCGCAACTTTAACAGTCAATAACAAATAGAGTCGCTACAGTGTATTAATATTGCAAATCTAGTTTGGTTTATTTGGCCTGTCAATGTTTCATGAATTGTGCAAACGGGTGCGCAGGCCGAGAGGGAGAGCCCCAATGGAAGTCTTGGATTCAGAAATCCGACCTGCGAAGGAGCGGGACAAAGCATAGTTTGCTTTCTGTTAGAATTCAGTAGCTAACGCATCGGTCTGTATGCTTTGGAATATAACTTAGTCATTGCTCAAAAAGGAAGCAATCAAGTAATTCGGAGGTTCTTCAGAAAAAGGATGGGTCTGATTTAGTAGATTTGACAGACCATGTTTGACGGATTCTCTTCCGCTTCTAGTGTGTTGCAGAGCCGTGACGAGCAGGTAATTGTCAAGTCATTCGGACGGTGCTCAATCACTCAGCATACTTAGCACATGCTTCATACTCGCCAGTGACATGACAGCCATACGCCACCACTAAGGAGGTTCACAAAAACCTTGTAAACATATACTAGTCGAAGACTTGCCACGAGAATAGGATAAGTAGAACTACCATTACAAAGCGTCTTTCAAGAAAAGGGGATGGAGAAATATTGGTCGTCACTTAACAATGTACAGACGTTTGGTGACAGAAAAAATATTTTTCAACTTGTAGGTTTAAAAGCGTTTCCCGCCAGGCGACATACGGGAAGCTGGATACCACTCGAATGCGAAGACCCAAGCAGAAGTATTCGAGATAACTGAAGCTAGGACACCAGACCAAAAGAGCGAAACCTAGCGCAATTATCATTCGTGTATTCGGACTTAGACTCAACAGCGTATAGTTCGTAATTGAGGAGCGCAGCTGGTAGGCAATAAAGTCGGAATGGCGGTCAAACGACCACAAAGGTTTGAAGGTTGCTGATGTTGGAGTAGACCGTCTGTTAAGTGGAAAGCATCAATGAATCACAGCACAGTTTCAGGCGTACCACTGCCGTTTGTGAGTTCGGAAAATCAGTTTCTGCATTAAGTCCCCTCCCTGCGTTCTATTTTATCTGTACATTAAGGCTGCCCCCTCCTTGTAATTGTATGATCAATGCTCATCAGTGCAAAGCATGAACGTGCTGGCGCAGACCATGAGGCTGAGGTGCCTATTTAACATCTCATTGTAGCCATACATAAGGGCAGAACCAGGCGAAATTAGCTGACAACTGGAAAAAAGTTCGGACGTGACGTAAAGGCGTTGAACACTTCTCAACCAGAAGCTAACGGTTGTCTTGAAAACCTCAGGGGACGATCGCAATGATTAAAAGTATACGCACAAGGGAAGTAATTTAGGTCAAGTTTCAAGGCAACTGGCTTCAAATGAGATGTGACACCGGAGAGATAACAACTAACAGACGTGACAACACATCATGCGACGGTCACAAAATATTTAATTATGGCAGGATCAAAAACTTTATTTGCTGAGTCGGATAGTCTGACGGAACAGATATGGATTCTGTGTGCGCAAGCTATGGACATCATCCGTGAGTGATACCGATGCAAAACTCCCCACGCAATCGTAGAGAAGATAGCGGACAGCATCTACTGGGTGAAATTCAGGGCGGGAAACGTGTACGCAGTTACGTGAAGATGGGACGTGGTTGATAAGAGAACCTGTAAACTGGGAGAGTACACAAGAAAGCGAACTACATAATACAGTAAGGCGGCTCTCGTAGTCCTGCTTTACTACATACTCCTACTTCACAGAAAACAATCAGGCCGAGTAGTCACCATGTTGCTAGCGTCACATGCCACAGACTGTGAACCAGTACTAATTATCCTTGGATTGTTTAATTCGGTCGAAAATACCCATTGAAGTCATGAGAACGACAGAGTAGCGAACAAGACTTGTTTTCTGTGTTTGATCATCAGGCTAATCATTCTGTCAGTAAGAAAGATGCTTTTCGGATTGTCTACCGAGTGCCAAGGAATCGATCAAAAATGGTGAGATTTCGAATGTTGACCGTTGCCGAAGCCATCAGCATCCGATTGCGCAACCCCGACCTCTGCGTTCAGAAAAAGTTCGTGCGGACACTTAACCTTCCCTGGCCGACAATCAATCAAGCCGATGATTTGGAACAGTGATCACGTAACTGATAACAAACACATCGTCCTTAACCTATACTGACCGTTTTTCTGACTCACACTTGTCACTTTTTTCATATTTATTGTGTTGTAATTAGCCTGATGATCAAACACAGAAAACAAGTCTTCTTCGCTACTCTGTCGTTCTCATGATATCCAGAATGACGTGAGGATCGACATCATCACATGTGACTGAATACATAGTCAAACCTTCGTCTTTCTGTGAGCCGGGCATATATTACTTTTAGTCGACACTAGCTTCAGACAGCATGCGCGTCACTTTATCTATGAGTTCTTCTTTCCCCAAAGGACAGTTGCCGATTTTGTGTTTCTGGGTTCATACCACGCACTGGTACATCATTGCCTACGTATACTGGACAACGACCGCAACGTCCGGCTGCTTAGAAATTGGCCGCGGCAAGCCATGTGTACCGTATTAGACTAGAATACAAGCCAGATAATTCTAACCTCGCAGACCCAAAATGTTTGTTGGCACAAATTTCGCAAAAAATTCAAGTAGCAATTACTACAGCATCAAATCGAGAATTTCTTGAGCAGTTGCATGCCGGACGGAATGTTCCTCGTGGATACTCACAACAAACCTGGTCACGGGGTAAAGGGCTCGGCCAAGCGGCGGAGGGGTTGATGAAGCAAAACTGCTCTTGATCTAGAGTACACGTGGGCCTGAAGTTTACGTGTGCCGCCAATTCCGGACGTCCATTGCACAGTGAAACTGTCGACGAAGTGAATGGCATAATGTCTACTAGGTCAGACTGCTAGGCAGCACATTTCGAAAGCCAGTTTAACTGGCCTACGGCTTCTATCCTCGTTAGCAAACCTATAGCCAACTCCTAAACCTGAGATCCATGGTTGAGTTCCGTCCCCCAAAAACAATAGAGATAGCCAACACGTCCTCATGCCAACGCTTTTTGAAAAGGTGGATGAGGAACTAGTGAATCTTTGACTAGGACGTCCAAACTAGATTTGACAACTGAAAACATACCCTTCCATCCACACTCACACGGACGTTGACAATGGACACAATTGTAGTCTTCCCCGTGCATAACTAAAGAAGAAAAGCAAGGTATCCACATGGATAAGGAGGTACAGACAACACTTATGTTTCGTTAAGGTTTGGAACGGTGCCATACGACCGACAACTTCTGCCTCTCTTGACTACGTCGGTATATTCCATTCACCTGGGTCGTCCTGCATCTTTGAAGATGATTAAAAGTAGACGTGTGTCAAACAAATAGGTAAACGTGCTCCATTCACATACTTCGGCTCAGTTTCTGCACCCAGAGCTGATAAGATTGTCTACTTCCACCAACTTTTTGCGGCTGAAATAACAGAGGACTGTGCAGCATTCACCCGATGTCAATGTAGACGTCTAATAAAGAAAGACTACTCAGACCCGACTAGGCTGATGGAAAAGTAGTGTTGTTTGAGAAGTCACAAGCAATACATGTGACATCAGATAATGTCTGGCGTTCTGTCAAACAGTTTAGAATGTCCTCTGCAACCTAGAAGTTTAAACATTATCTGTAATTAAACTGATTCAGTGTTTGACAATCAAGGTAGGAAATTTTTTGACAGGTTCGTGCACACAGAAGCCCACATCAGCGCAGGTAAGAGCACAACAAATAAAACAGGTGGTTGTGTCACCAAGGTTAGGGTAGTCTTTGTGGGTCTAGGGCATTATTAGGGACAGAAGCACTTCCCTGAAACTGCAAGGTGGCTTGCATACAATGATGGCGACGTTACTCTACAGCTATGAGACATGGCTGTTCGGAATAGGGGATGGGAACCGTCTTCAAACACTCGGCCATCGACACATATGTCCAGTCACTTGCACTGAGTACCATCAGCGGGTAGGCAACAAGGTTATGAAGCGGATATTTTCATGCTGGGGCCTTCGCAATTTAGGAAACCGCCGGGAGAAAAGTTTTTTTGTCGATCGGCGGCGTGAATACAGTCGATGTCTTACCTTAACCTACAGCTGGGTCGCATTTATGGAGGATGTAGACACCTTGATTTCGGTGGTTTACGTTCAATCTTGAACATTTGTAGTTGGGTCCCATGTCATCCGTTTCTTCTGTTTACTAGTGAGAGTCTATCGTAAGGCAGTGAGGGTATCACTACGGACCACAGAAGTGGTGAAGGGAATGGGATAACGGCAACAAAGCTCCTCAAAATGTTAACGCTTCCGAGTTAAAGAAAAATGAAAACAAACAGATCGCACCTTAACTTTTTGTACTTCTGAATAGCGCCAACGGACGCAGGTATCTGGCCAATAGGAAGGCTGGAAGGTGACAAACACACAAGTGTTTCTTCCAACATGATCGCCCAAAGTAACTTCCTTATTCGTCTGCATGTCTATCAGTGGATATTCAGACGTGATGAAATACTGACATTTGGTTGAAAGCCTTGATGACACCAGTCTACCGGATTCTTTGGTAACAGTCCTGGATGCGTCCCTATCCAGGTTCTTTAAAAAGTCGTGCCAATTGCCTTCCGTCTCTTCGATAGCGTCTTGTGTGTCTTGCACTTCCTCACAATCGGAAAATTTGAAGAACAGACGCTCCAGTCCTTCACGAGATTTTATAGCCAACTTCTCGTACATGTCTGCATACGATTCTATGCCCCGAAACATTACAGAAATGCCAGTTTCTGAGAAGAGTTTCGTGTTCAGTTGCGCTTTTCTACGCGCTCCTTGCAATATGTCATTCAATTCGCCAGCACAATGACGTACGGCAATCACCACGTTGCGTTCCTCGTCTGTCAGTTCACGGTCCGGTTTAGAACGCTTCATTTATCAGTCAACAGGAGAAAAATATTTTCAAGGCTGAAAAGTAAAGCACCTGTGCAGCATGACAACAGCCAAGTGGCACGTGATACAGAACTTAGAGTGAAAGAACCTTAGTAACCAATAATCCTACGAAAGCACGATATCATGAAGTGCTGATTGGGGAAACCCCTCAGTCTTACTCAACAAAGCGATCGGTGCTTTCATGGCCTGTGACCATAACGACGTCTGGCTGATTAAAATTTTTTCAACCATCAGCGATGAACTGATCGATAAGCAACATTTAATAATCCGAAAAAAGAAGTCGGAAACAGTTTTTTACACGGTGTATCTCTCGAGCACATTTCGCTGCATCTCATCAGGCACATATTGCAGTCTGTGAGTTTATATATAACAAAGTTCAATAGGCACTCTGAAGCTAAACAACAAATTCAACAACCACACAAACGGTTGGAGGCATCCGATTCGGATTAGCCTGTCACAGTGACCGAAGCCAAAGGACGCCTGCGCTTAGCCAACACTGCAATTGGCTTGCGCTGAACCAATTGCAGTTCCACCAACACACCACGTATCCAGTGTAAACCCGAAGGAATAAGACCGGGAGGTGTGCCAGTGGGGCCTTTGTGTCCAGCCGGCCAATGCTGGTTAGCCACTTGATTGGCTAATAAGGAAAGGAAACTCTTATCTCTCGGAAACTAAACAGAGAGGCTGCAATGACGAGATCTACACTGAGAAGAAAGATTTTTGAAGTGTAATACAAGAAGCGTTGCAGTATAGGGGTGCAGGTTAGTG
>QNGE01005178.1:0-47892 GCA_008508345.1 Paragonimus westermani | reverse complement strand
TCTGAGACAGATGAAGGGCCTGGAGTTGCAAAACGACACACTGGTTTCCTTCGATGTTACGTCGCTTTTCACTAACATACCAAAGAAACTTGCGATAGGAAGTTTGAAGCTCCTGGTAAGTGAGCACGAAGGTCTCCGTAATTGGATGGATCTTTCTCCAGAGGAATTGATACAGATACTGCAGTTGTCCGTGGAGACTTACCATAGACTTATGTTCTTTGCCACATCATACGGCGTCCTTAACCAAAGATGTTCATTGTTCTTCGGATCCGAGCCAGGAAACCAAGAGTGTCCTACTGAAGTAAGTTTTACAGTGAGTGTCTTCATACCCCGGAACCAAGTTGTACACTGACCACCAGGCTGCCACTTTCAGCCTAACCCACCACTCATAATCAAGGTATGATGTGGTAGGCGGTGAGTTGGCATTCGTAAGATACGGCCAAACCAATGGAGCCTGTGAGACGAGATCATAATGTTCAGGAGTCGATAGAGTTTACCATCCAGAAGACGTGTCGGTGACGTTCGACATGGTGTTTCCACCACATGCCGCTAATCCTTCGGAAACAGCGATGGTCGAAAACGGATACGCTATGAACATCCTCCTCGCGAACGGACCAGATTTCGAGACCGTACTGTAGGACTGCTTCCACGGTGGTACAGTACATTCGGCCCTTCCGGAAAGACTGAGGTCATGTCGACGTCACAGATGGCCGAAAGTAGCAAACGCCATTTGAGCCTTTACAATACGATTTGTGGTCTCACCAAACATTCAACCAGCGTTGATGCAGCTCCCAATGTACATAACCTTCTCAATTACTTCCAAATGCTTAACATCAAGGGTGGAAGCAGACGCAGAGCTCTACCAATCTTGCAACAGTACCTTGCGCCTAGTGAGTGGAAAGTCCATATCAAACTGATGAAATGAAGCCTCTAATTTGTTCAAGATGTTCTGGGCTTCCTGTGGACCTTCACATATTACCGGGATATCGTCTGTATACTCAAAGTCTCAACGTCCAGTGCCTGAGAGCAAATCCGCATGTTTGCTGTAAACTATGTCAGGAAATTGGACATTGGACAGACTTATCACATCTCGCTTGAAATGCTAAACGTCCGCAATATGCTGCTACATAAGCTCTAAACCGGCCCGGATTCTGACAGTAAATTGCTTTCAGGATGTTCATATGCTTCTCAGGTTCACCCTTTCACGACAGAGTTCCAGAGTGCAGCTCTGTCAACCGACTTGAAGGCCCCGCTGATGTCCTTGAAGACAACTACTGACCTCCCATATAAACGGCGGAGTTCAAGCATCTGGCGAGGTGTGAAGATGTGACCAATGCAGCCAATGCCAGGGAGAGACCCAGCTTGCTCGCCACGGACGTGTTCTTCGCGAACTTAAGCTAATCTACGAAGTACACTGACTGTGAGCAACTTTAACGCAATAGCAATCAGGCTAATCCCTCGGTGGTTTGTACACGAAGTGCGTGAGTCCTTTTTGAAAATGGGGACGATGTTGGCCAAATCACAATCATTTGGAACAACTCCACTGATCCAGAGTTTGTGGAGCACAGCCGTCAGCTCTATAACTAAGACTGAACCTCCATCTGCGAAAAGAGCAGGAAGGACTTCGCCTGGACCGAGTGCCTTGTGACGTTTCAGAAACGTGATCTCGGGAGAGATTTCTGTTTCCGAGGCCGGAGAGACCCGAACAGACCAATGAGCAAAGGCAGAGTCCAAAAACGAAGTCAACAGCGCGAAAGGCCAGTTGAACTGCTGTTCAGAGTGTTCAGACCAGTCTCCTAAGCGTCGCTCCAGGTTATGAATAGGCCCATCATTGGCTCCACAGATTACTTTGCTCACACCTGGCTTCCTGCTACCAGTTGCTCGAATGAAATGGAAGGACTTCTGAGAGTTCCGGCAGCAGCGGCTTGTTCCATCTGGACAACGCGTTGCGTCCACCAGACCTCGCGATCCTCTCATAGTTGTTTGGAGAGCTCCAAGCAAGTAGCCTTGCGGACCAGGTTTCACTAATTACAGAATGTAATAGTCTGACGAGTATGGAGAAGTTCCAGTGATCGTAGAGACACAGCGGCTAACAGCTGAACGAGTAGAATTATCACACGAAGCAGTACCGCACGTACACATTGCACACCGTTTGTGTGGTCAGTGGGCGTCAACGTCGTCTGATGGAGGAGGAGCTGGACTAGAGCCGTAAAGTGCCTGTATCCCTACTGGCTTAGATACATCAATTTATGGTTGAGGGCAAAGCAGCCTCCCATTAAAACGCAAAGCGAACTTGGCACATAACAGTGCATGATCGGAATCCACGCAGGTGCTCCCGATTGACTTGCAAACTCGGAAACAGCAAAGCCATCGAGAGCTGACAGCTACGTGGTCAACTTGTGTCCAATACTGATTCCACGATGGTGGTCGCCAAGTGGCCTACTGACGTCTGGAACGTCGAAAATTAGCATCTGCTAGGAACAGACCGTTATGAGCACAGAGTTACAAGGAATGTTCACGGCTGTCTATCAGACAAGTGTCGTAAGAGTGTGGGCCACTTAAGTCACGCTCGTCAGTGCTTAGCCTGCCTCCTTCTAGTCTCGATACGGTACTACAATTTCCGTGAGCCGCGTGGTGTGTAGAAGGTTAGTGAAGTCATGATCAAAATTATCTTTGATTGCGTCCGGATTACAGTCTGGGGGCGAATGCCAAAACAACAGACAGACAGGGTTTGTGATGGGCGCTTGTCAATACTCTAACCGCATCTTCGGGTCTGACAGCGCAAAGGTGGTTGTTGCTGTGTGTCCAATCAAACAATGCCTTCTCAGCTGATGCGCTAAAGGCAATTCCAACACCCGCTTGGTCATTGACTTGAGCAGCAGATTTCCAGACAAACACGTGTTGTACTTGCATAATGAGGCGGCTGGTGGAGACCGGAGATGTAACACTGAGCTAGAACCTTGGAATCGCGTCTCAGCAAGACAACATATCGATGTCAAAGGTCTCTAAAGTACGTGCAAGAGCTGCCTGTTGACCTTTTTGTACAAGTGTTTGAACATTAAAGGTGGTAAACTTGAATAGTGCTTGGGGCGGGAGTAAGGGTGGCTTGTGCCCTTCAGACGAACGTTGGTGTTTGATACACTACCATTCTGGCTGTGAACTGCATCGCAGGCAACAAATGAGATTATTCTCTGGTGTGTGCGGGAAAACTGGACTGAAGGGAGACACCAAGTAAAGAGTGGTTTGATAAAAGATGGAGAAAACGGGACAAATTGGTTTGGTGTGGTATAAGTTAAAATTAGAGCAAAGCCGGTCGCCGCTATCTCGACCAAACATTTTTGACGGGAGGATATGAAACAATTCGTAATTAATAAAAATGTTGGTTCATAAGTGTACAGGCGGCACTGTTTCACACAGAGGGCACAACAAGATTAATGCCCATGCCGGTTGATACACGGAGAGTGTGACAGTGCAAAGTACCACATCGAGATTACCGTGCTCACATTCACACTCTTTCATTGTAAGCAGTTTGTTTAAGACTGTCGACTGTTTCCTGCACCAGGGTAACAACATAATGTCGTGACGTGATGTTGCTGAAGAAAAATCCGCGAGAATAATAAAATTGTAAGTTGTGGTTGCTAAACCACATCATCTGTGGAGTGACAAAGATATCTGGTTGTGGCTAAAAGAAAGAATATACAATTAATGTGCAAGGTGTATTGTGTTCCACAGCCCACAAACTTGAGCCGTTCATAATGGGAATATGAACAAATTACCAGTGTCTTATCGTCGTTACAAATGCCAACCAGGCCCATCAAGTGACATATTCATGTAAGAAACCAGGTCAGTTGCCGGCGTACATTTCCAACATCTTCGGATACTCGAACAATCGGTCAACTGGTGAAAATGTACAGTCCACGATGGTTGGAACACATGTCAACTAAACTTTTACTTCACCAGGACAGTTTGGTAAAAACGCGAGTTGGTCGGAAATTTGCATGGCTACAAAATACAACGTCCTCAATAGTTGATCGAGTAAAATGGACAGGTGACATCCGAATGGTTTGGAGATTTCTTCAAATATTCAAACCGCAGACTAGAAACACTGTGAGACAAGGCAGAGTGTCATATTGAATGACGTGTCTGCGTGTACAAAATCGATACCATTTTATCCGGTTTCTGCTTCTTTTTCCATCTGGTGGCATTTTTCGCTCAGGACATCCCTGGACATTGTTAGAGTAAACGTTGACTCAAGACACCGTGCCATCTTGTCAAGCTCAAAGATATTCATGGATTACTGAAGAGTTAATGATCACTGCAACGGTTTGTACACCATTCGACTGGAATCTAGTCATTAAGAATGCCCATTATGCCTTCAATCAAGAGATTGCCTGTGGCGACAGAGTACCTCAGGGATTTTCGTGAACAAAGGCGGATGCGACTGTACGAATCCCATCAGTGACACATGAAATTATTTGTACATCACTTCCTGTAACTTTTGGAAGCTGGTGACCGCAGATCCTTATGAATTGTGGGTAGCTGTTAGTAGTTAAAGTAACCTAACACGCACGTATTTGAACCGAGGATAACCAGCCAATCTGATGTTACGTGGGTTCAGTGTGCAATTGATGGTTCACCAACCTGTTCATGTTACTCTTACGTACTCGGGAATATCTCAAACAGGAGAGTCCAAATAAAACGTGGAAGTTCAGAGCAAGTTAAGACATCTCATGATATTCCACCTACAAGGCACTAGCTGACAACAGATGTTCGACATTTGCGCACGGCTAAAACATTTTATAGCATGCAGTTTTCTCTCTAGCATTCAATCAACAGCAGTGTGAACTCACCTCAAGCGAGAAACTCAATTGGATATCCAATTTGTTCTTCAAACTAACTTCTGTCGTTTCCTCGCTATATTCCCTGTACAAGGTGGATGATGAGCCAGTGCTCGAAGAACTCGGATTACGACTTTGCTTTTTAAATTTCTGGAAACTGCTGGTACCTTTTGTAACAGGTACAGCTTCCAGGCGAAGCATCAGCTCCCCGACCATCTTTTTCAATTCTTCTACATACAATGGTTCCATGTCTTTAACCACAAGTCGTGGAAGTTGCCGCGTCTGAAGAGAAACAACAGTAGGGAATCTTTTCAGATAAAGTAACAAGAACTACACTACCAAATCAAGTGACCGAAGACAAAAACATAACCATCCATCGTCGATTATGAGGTTGTTGTGGAAAACCATCTCATTTAATGACCGAGGAAAACGCATTGTCTGTCGGGATAATGCCACAATTAACCCAAAAATGTTTCTTCTTCACCACTGTATGAGACTCCACTACTGTATGAGCCTCCACCACTGTGTGAGCCTCCGCTTGAACAATATAAATACGGTGGAGTTTTCCAGTGTATTTTGAACACGTTTGGTTGAGATCAAATATACCCTTGGCTGAAGGTTCCCTGTCTTCCGGTCTTCTTCATTGCGGTAGTTCGTGCGTCTTCGTATAGTCCGTGATAACGCACATCGTTAGTGCAACCGTCGTAGCTAAGCCGGGTTATCGTGAACGCTGAGCGTTAGTGATTTTGCATCAATTGTCAATCCACGCAGTTCATAACATTGTCCTAATCACATATTTAAACCAGTCGTAATGTCTCAAAAAAAGCCGTAACAATTTTAGAACGAATTTAGTCGAAACGTTTCAGCCTCATGGTTAACATGCTCGTGACCTTGTGTAGCTCTTAATCTCGAGCACAGAACAATTCCAATCAGTTTTGATAAGCGCCATTCCAGGTTGGACGATCATTCATCTTACAGGAAGTAAAAAGCTAGGCACGAACATTCTGCACCGGAAACCGCCTTGAAAGAAATACACTTCCTAGAACCATATGCGGAACACTTTTTTGGAATGGAAATAGGCCCTGCTATCCCACAGGGAGAAAAGTATCATAGTACTGTCGAACTGAAATCAGAGTAATTACGCATTCACAGTCGAGCAGTTTAGAAAAATACACAAAGCCGTTCAAGTGAAGTGCTCATAAATGAGGTGACTCAACTAGACCGTGCACCATGACTCCGAGGTCACTTCTCTCGGTACTAAGGTGAAATGTGCTTCAAATGAGTGAAATAGGCGAGCCTTCTCATCAAACCGGTTTAGTTACTGATGCTAACCACCTTCGGATTTAAAGAGCAACAAAGAACGAAGAGGAAATTAGAGGGACCTGACAACAGGGAATAAGTACTGCAAATACCGTATCGTGAACAAACATCTGATAAAATCCGCTCCATTCTCTCTGAGTACGCTATCCGGACTGTATTTCGGTTAGACAATACCTTAAAACGACTGGTAACGCATCCTAAGGATCCAATTTCTATGGGCGACCAGACAGACTGCGTTTACGAAATCAAATGCGGTGACTGCAATGCCAGTTACATTGGAGAGACAGGTAGACAACTGAAAGTACGTGTTGCCGAACACAAGAGGGACACAAGGTTTCCTCCTAAACACACCTATCAACTTCAGAAGCTAGAGAAGGATTCGGCCATCGCACTACATGCACTGTCAGAGAATCACAACGTAGGTTTTGATCAAGCTCGACTCTAACTTCATATGCGGAGCGGTGCTGTTCTGAAGCTCTCACCATTTACACACAGCACGCTTGTGTTTATCGCAAGGATAGCAAACCCCTGTCTGCAGTGTGGCATGGATGGATAAACAGCACCAGACACGGACGCGTCTTATCTACATCTGTCTCACCCCCACGTAGTGGGCAAAGGATTAGACCAATCCGGACTGATGCAGCACAAATTGACCTAACCACGGCAAATTCCACGTGACCTCTGTTACTCTGTCAATGTGATTTCGATTACAACACTCCTGAGGAAGGCCACCCGAGGTGGTTGAAACGTAGAGTCTTACAACTTGCTCGTAACGTTGTGTTATTCCCAACCTGATTATCAATGACACGTTAGCACTCTAATCTGTTGTTAATCTATTGGCTTCTGTTCATCCCCGTTCCTTCTGTCACTGGTTGCTGTCATGTCTACTGATGCACGTATTCAGATCAATGTTTTAATCAGTGGACAATGACGTAGAATTTGAACGTTTACAGCCCACAGGTCTTTCTTGTTGCTCAAGTGAATAATCAGAACAGTTTTAAGGAGACTCCAGTAGCTGTTATATGTGACGGTTCTTACGTGGCACAGTTATCTGACTAGTTGGGTGTCATTCGCCCTAATCAGATTCCACGGCCTCCAAGACTGCCAAAAGTAAACAGTAACGCATTTCCAAAAATACATTTCATGCTGGGTGTACACACTGTGTACAGACTAGCGATCAAGTTCATAACCGGACACACCTCGCTGTCGGTGTTGATCATGTCATTTATTTGCACATACAGATGTAGTTTTATTTCTCAGTTATTAGTCTAAAGTGTTTGAACAGAACAGTCGCTTTGACGAAGTGAAAGATATGAATCGAATATAAATTAGACCAACTAGTTAACATTAACCCGACTCCCATTCGTAGTTTCAAGTGAACCCATGTACGTTACAGTTTTCACACAGGTGGCTTGGTCTGAAACAACACAGCTAAGGCCATAGGTTACTTGAAACGCGATTGGCTTAGGCGATTAACTGGGAGGTGTGAATCGTATGACTTCGTGTCGGACTAGAACCATTTTGTTCCCACATTAAAACACAATTCAATCTGCCTAAAAACCGATCGCTTTGGTCCTCCCCTTACTTTCCCTCACATAATGACAAACGGTATTTGTTCTTACTTTAAGGAAAAAGGAGCAGAAAGAATTGTCCAGACATGCCTGAAAAAAAAGACTGTCTACGCGCATGAGTGAGAATACAAGAAAAAAATCACAACTCACCCGCGACAATTCTTCCACCGTCTGTAGTTGACCATCCAACTCCCGCCGTACCTGAGCTGCCTGCTCGTCCGCGTTGTCCAGCTGGAAAATCATAGAGTACAAGGGTAATAACACAGAACGAAACATACAAGTAACTAACATTCACTTAAGTACCAATGTGGAAAAAAGCGTGGGACAAAGTGGCAAATGGAAGGAGTCAACTGATTGTCGCCGTCGATACAGACAGTCAACACGGTAGACAGTAACTAAGGCCCAGTTCTAGAATGTAATTTGGGCAGTTTGTGAAATTCAGTTTTTACCCATGGGTCACATAATGGTGGTAAGCACGAAATAGAAATGCAATTAGAAAAAAATGTAGTTGCCACGAATGAGCAATGTGCATAAGACTGAATTGTCTTACCTGTAGCGCATTATATAAAATCTGATGTTCATACTTTTTCACACCTAACGTGGCCTGAAACAGTTCGTACAATTGCTCCTTGCTCATAACCAGTTCCGGTTGAGGCACCTGTAACTTTTGAAGCACCGTGGATGGACCAGCACCACCGCGACAGATCTGATCGAATTTGACCATCCATGCACTGACAACGTTGGATTTGTTCAGACCCTCAATTTGGGGCAAACACCGAACTCGATGCTCGCTGTTCAAACGGAAGACCTCACGGAAATCATGCATGGAACAACCACCACCGCGAACCATGCTTGCAACTCGATCACTACGGAGAAATACCTTAAAAGAGATGAAAGGTGTTAACAGGGAATGACAGAAACAGCCTATGCGCCACAAACCAAACAAACTCGAAACCGTAATGTTCCTACTCGAAAAGAAAACTCAGAAACAAGCGGAAATGCAGTTTCGAGAGCGCAGATACTTAGAACAAACAACCGCGGATTAAATTGAATGATAGCAAACTGGAGGTAATTTGAAGATCTCGTTTGCTCTAACCAAATACAAATCGGAAGAACAGAACATTCGACACGGGCACACGGCATCCGGATTCATCGGGTGTGTCAGATTCGATGCATGAATGAACTAGTATCCTCCAACACAGAAACAAGCGATGATCTCGTCGATAGAATAGTAGTAGACGATTAACTTCACTTACAGAAGCCCGGTAATTGTACTTTCAAACCATACAGATTCCATGCTCTAGTATTGCCGACGTTATACACGAAATAACGAATTCCATGGGTATAGCCTTGTGACACTTTTGCCAACTCACATGGTGATTTTATATATATATATATATATATATATATATATATATATATATAGTCCATTTACTCAATTCAACTACTGTACTTATATAACGGACAGACTTAACAGCATCCGGCACGCTAGTGTTCTGGTTTAGTTTCAAACAATATAGGTTGTCACGTGATTTCCTGGTCTCGTATGCTCGCAAAAAAGGTTCGATTCTTTGATTTTATTGGAGTGTGACAACAATCAGCATGAGCAGACGTTATATCAAATAAACTTGAACAAGGCAATTGCCGCCCATCTCTAGTTGTCAGTACCAGACAAATTACTTGGTAATCTAAACCAAAATAAAAAAAACTACAGGTTTTGATGAGTGAAAGGCACTGATAAATCCAGTTATTTGTGCCTAGAAGCACCTTCCATTAGTTGTGTCGTTTACTCGGCTGCTGCGTCCGCAAAGTTAAAGATGACGAATCCAGTAGCATTGAACAATCTTCATTTGGTGGAAAAATAACACTTTGTTTCATGTAAAAAAACAACAGTGTTCACGTTAACTGTTGGTGCTGGACGAAAAGCAAGCCGTAGTTCAGTTGGTTTGTTCGCTATTACTTTCCACGATCTTGAGTCAAACAAGCTGACCTGATAAGCGTTCAAACAAGTTGTTCTGATCACCTCTCACACACGAATTTGACGTGGCAGCTGATCTCCGTTTCGAGCTGGCTTGCGTCGATCGATTGTAAACGGCTTGTGCTTGAGTTCCGATCGGCTGAACATACCACAATCAGGAACCCACTGTGATTTAATCCCAGTACACATCAAACTATAACTTACATTAAAATGATTGGCTTGACCTTAGAGCTTATCATGTGGACATAATAACCAGACTGAGATACGAAACCGCCTGTTCCTATTCATCAGAACATTAGATCTGGATTCGGGACATAACACAGGAAGTTCGGACACTCTGAACATACGCATTTATGATACATTGACTCAGAGTTCGGACAGACTCAAGTAACCTCACAGACCAGAATTGGTCGAGCGAGTGGTCAACGACGCCGTTTACCAGTCCCATAAACTCAAACAATAGGAATGTGCCGCGCCAACTTATGTGCCGATGCCACATCGGGAGCGATCCAAACAATCGACCAACCTGATCGATTACAGATGGTGTGAGAAACAGATCAGTCAAGATTGTCCCAAATCCCTATGATTCTGTGACAACCGCGCGTGCACACTATTGTCCCAGTTCACATTTTTCGAGAAATGCAAGCAAGCGACTTCTAGGTCGTGCTGTAATCGTCCCAGCTCTAATGGTGTCCGCGTGATTAAAGTTCCAGAGAATGTGAGTTTCGATTTCATGTTCTAACTAGTTCTGACTATCTCTAATTAAAACACTGGGTCCCGTTTACTCAGTTAGTCAGAAGATGTTAGTTAGTCGGAAGATGTTAACATTTGGATTTCAGTCGTTACGTAAGACCAGGAAAAGAGTACACGGAAGGTCAAAACTGTTCGGTTCGTTCGTTCAGTTGTTGTTGTTGTTGATGTGAAGTTTGTAGAAAACTGGCTGTTTTTCTTTGTGAGCGACTGATGAGAGTAAACCGATATGTCAGCATCTCGCGATGTCATTTTTCCGTTTTGACTAAATATCTATACTTGATTGGACTAAACCAATACGAATCCATCAATGACAGATATTGGTCTGAAAGTGAGCATCGAGGAAACGTGATCCTCTCATCAGCCTACCGGCCAAGATAATCATAAGTTTATCAAGATTTGCATCGAATAACTCTCTTTCAGCTATTCATTAATATCCTAATCTTCAAAACACCATTGTAGGTCAATGAGCATTGTACCACACACATGTAAGGCGATAGAGAAATCTTAACGAGAAAGAAAGCTGACAACACTGAATTCCTTTGATCCGGTTCATCAATAACGAAAGACATATCACGAGATGTTGTTGCTATCCGGATGTCAACATTTAATGACGCAATAGGATTTTGAATCGGGAAATACAGACAAGACCAGTCGACACCATTATTCCGTTCTGCAAAATACGATCAAGTGAACAATTCTGTCAGCTAATCAAAAAAAATGATGTTCATAGGAGTTGTGGCTGGGTGAGCAACGGTTTTATCCTTTCCCATGTGGTGTAGTGCAATGAAGCAGTTGTTTCAATTTGAGTAGGGATATTTTGAAATTTTCTCCAAGGTGTTTGGAATAATATAGTATTGAAGATGCCTAACACTATGGGCAGTCGTTTTGCTAATAGACATTACCAACCAAACAAATGTATTTCAAAACAAGAATTTGTTTTCAACGTAATTCTATCTCTTTTCAATTCTGACACCAAAGCCGCAGACGAAGAATCGGATACAGTTGCGTCCGTGTTCCGAATTGGCACGTTACGATAGCAAAGCCTGATCAATGAGAACGCATTTAAACGTGAGTTGTCCTGAAAGTTGCACCTAAGTGATGACGAAACTTAGTTTCTTCCAGTGGAAAAACGATGAGTAAAGTGAGTAAGTAAATAAGTAAGTAAGTGAATTAGTTACCATGTAGATCACCTATCGCTTTATCTCACCTTGTACGGAAGTATAGTTATCGGAGAAAGATAATCGCTGTTTTGAACATAAACCAATGAATTGATGTGGACCACGCTTGAAAGTACTAAATTCAGGAAGGATGAAGTAGACAGACACGCATGTAAGAACAAATTAGCCAACATTGTGGTTGTGATTTTGACGACGAAAACGGCAACCGAGAAGGATGAGAACGGGGAATCCAGCCCTAAAATTTGCACAGCTAATCATCAAGAGACATGTGTCTACTGTCAGAACGGAGCAATGCGTCTTGTTTTCACTCTATTTTGTCACGTGAGAGTTTGCAAAGACTCAAATAAAATGCATCGGAAATAGTGTATAGGGAACTATCAGACATCCAAAAAGCACTAAACAGTCTGTGGGGTAAGCAAGAAATAGTCATCGGATAGATCGATCCGGGGACAAATACGTGCACAAAAGACTAAATCTTATTTTTTTCGGTGTAGAATGGGGTAAATTTTTAGACACGTCTACAGTCAAAGAGGGCTGAGTACGAAGTTAGTAGTACCAGATGACGGTCATGATGATCGTCAAGTCTGATATTTAGACTGCAAACCAAACGAGATGCTGACACTAACGTAACTATTCACCACGATTGATGTGTAAACGTTTGCAAACCATGCAACCGGATACCAGGACGTTACAAAAAAAAGTAGTCTAAGATGCTGATTAGCATAAAAGCAACAGCACAGTCAAGAAATTTCACACAATCCCACAAAAATGAAACACAAAACCAGCACAAACACTGCATCGCTAGATTACCGTGGCAAGCTAACAGAATGAAATTGTTAGTCATAGGGATATTAAGATGTAAAAGACTATGTTGCCAGCAAGCGTCACAGAACACTGAAACATCCAGAGTATCATTAAACACAGAACAAAACGCGAACGTGCAAACAATCGCATTACGTTGCAATCATGTAACATTGCGAAAACCTCCGGGAAGGTAGTTGACAAACTGAATGCATTCCGCCCCTTGGTTCAAAACAGTCAGCTGAGCTGCCTTCAGCATAAAGACAGGAGGATACCGATTTCAATAACAGTTGTCTGACTTAAGCTTATAGGGTCCCGGCAACCAGAGAATAGCAATCATGCTGCTTTTCAGGAATGTTTCATGGTCTTAATCATTCTGGCCACAGCTCAAAGGTGATTTGGATAACAAAAAAAGCACTCCTAGTTTCCTTAACCGTTACATTCCCTTTCGCTCACAAACTGAGATCGATCAGCCGATTTTTGTGATTGGTCTGCAAACATCCAGCGAAGCCCAAAAGAAGATTAAGAAAGAGTTTTTGTAAAAAGTGGATAAGTGTTTGGACAACAATCTACCGCTTATTCATGGGTCATGGATTCGATTTTCCGGCATCCGTGGTGCTGATAAGGCTTAACTAGATCGAAACAGTTGTCCACCACTTCGTTGGTGGTCACTGGAACCAACCGTTTTCAGAGAAAGCTTACGCTAAAGTTAAGTGAGTTAAGTGGTTAAAGAACATTGCCAAGTCGAAAACTATACATTGAAACATACTCGGTCGTTCTGCTGTACTATACTGAAAACTGTTCGTTGATGTTATCCAGTGGATAAAATCGCTTTCAAGTAGCAGTGGTGGGGGTGAAACAATTAAGAGAATTTGAACCGTTGGGATCCCTTATCCAAACTATCAAAACAAAAAGAACACATGTTGCAGACTGCTTACTGAAAACAGTTAATTCAAACACTTAATTCTGGTGTGAATAGCATACAAACGAAGGGATCAGCAGTCTCATACCAAGCAAGGGATGTAATCTGAGTCAGTAATTTTTGAGCGCACAGTGCTGGTTGTCGATACTTAACTTCGCTGATAACCAGACGTTTCGTGTTTGATTTACCTATTACTACAGTGAACGAATTGATTGGATTCATTATGCGGCCAGACACTTGAGTTTGTTTTTGGTAATCAAGGACGAGAGGTTGTGTTATCTTCAGCCCCACTGATGCCTTGATCCACAGAATTAATAAGTTGCTTGGGGATATATTCCGATATTTGCGAACGAAGGTATCGATCGGTTCTGCCAATGTGAGTGTGATCACAACCGCAGATGAACCGACGGACAATATGAGAGGCACAATGGTCAAATGGACAAAGTCTACCTTTACTCAGACTTGCTCCCCAGGTTGATTGAAAGAGGCACAGTTTAGCTGGAGCCTATGTTCGAGACCAGGCGGATTGAAGCCTATATAGAACCGTTAGTCAAATGATCTCTCCGTGTATGAAAACACTCTTCTTGCGGACAGTGTATACAACCGGCTTAGCTTAGTTAGGTTTGCTATAGATGCTAATGAATTTCTGCAGATATCCATCCGTAAGAAGCATTTTCGTTAGGAACTGTTCTTCAAAAGTTACCGTATCAGCCACAGAAATTCGGTGAGCTCGAGTGAATAAAGTTTCAGCTAACACGCACACACAGTTGACCGGCGCAAAACCAGTAAAGTGGATATATTGACTACGCCAAAGAAATTTGCGATAAGCAGAGCGGCGAAACGCCTCATCTAATTGTCGAGTGAATGAAACGTCTAAAAATGGCTGAGTTATTGTTGGATTCTAGCCCAGAAGTAACGGACAAAGAGGGGTGTAAAGAATTCGTGGCATTATAAAGCGTGGCGAAATGAACATGCTTAGTAGAAGTCAGATTGTCATCAACGTGATGTTTGTAAAATACAATTAAACAAGTTAAATTTGAAATTGATTGTTCCTGATTAGTGGCTGAAACGGTTAAACGATATGTTGACATTTCGCAATATGTCTTCTCTCTGTTTCGACGAATTAAGGATAAACCGACATACCAAGTTTTGCATGACTACGCCGAGTGAGCTGTGTCGTTCGTTAGCATAACAGATTGAGTATAGTTCGGGGGATAACCATGGCCAGAATCTAGAAAACCAAGCAGGTTAACAGAGAGGGGCATCCAGTTAAAGCACGAGTGTGCATTACCGATGGGTACTTACGATGACGCAACTCAAGCTTCGGGTTTCTTTCTGAAAGGTGTTGGCTAGGAAGTTTACCAAGATGCGAAGGCCGTAGGAAAGTATAGATGGTATGTAGTTTAAATCGAGCAAATTCAACATTACCAATCAATAATCCAGAAACTGTCCAGAATGAATAATAAGCTCTGTAGTTTCAACTTGATTGAACAAACCTGATCGTGGGATTATCGACTGAAGTTAACAAAACAGTCACTCTGTCTTCTCGAAAGATGATACAGTAACACCAGTAGTACTCGCAAGCAAATGCGATCTTGTGTTTAGATGCGATAACTCGGTTGTACCTGGGGTAAGAACAAGAGAGCAATAGTCAGCAAAGCCACTCCACGAGAATGTGGGTCAGAGTTCAAACCTTACTTCTAGCACTCATGAGAGGTCTTTCACTAACGGTGGAACTCGAGTTTGATGACTGTTTTCGGAATAAGTTGAATACAAAATCTGAGATCAAGTGTGACCGGTTTACAGTTTATACTAACCATATCAACAACAACTTTCTAAAAGAGGACTTCTTTGATATGTAGATTACAATAAAGTAATAACTTCATTTCGTAATACACATATATTAGAGCGCACTCTGTGGACGGTTTTAATTTCGTTTGAACAAACGCAGAGATAATGAGACTATTCGAGTGGGCAAACGATGTATCCCGTACCATCTCAGTCTCACAAGCCGCTTGTGAACCGGCGACTTAGCATAACTACATACTACTCGAATCCATCCGAATGACCCGGTTACTCTTCCTACAGTAGTGTGAATCGAGAGCCGATGCAATGCGTCTTTTCAAGAGGCTCAGTGATGCAGGGTCTAATGGATCGTATGTGTCGCACTCCTGTTCTACTGTTAGGACTAACCGGAAGACAAACATGATATGTGTTTGCAACTATTGTGAGACGGTGTGTCAACAAGATGTGTACTCATTGTGGCCGACGCGCGTCAAATTATGGTAGCAACAACCATGATGTGCTTATGAGATTAAAAAAGGTCCTGAACGGGCGCAGAGCCATGTATCAAAATTCTTAAATCTAGCGAATATCTAGCATACTACGCAAGACTGATATCACATAACCCGACACAAACACGGATATAGTTGGTAGGTACTTTGAGGATAAAATAAATTCTTCGGGCGGGCTCCATCAGTTAAGATTCTTTACTATGCCTGGCAGAGTCATGTCTCGAAATAAAGATTAAAAAAGGCCAGACTGGATAATTTCCGTTTTAATCAGTTTTCCCGAGTTACTTTGTACGCAAGAAGCAGTCTGAAGACAAAGAAATCTTACTGGTTTCAAAGCTTCAACTGTTTTAGTGATTATTTTGGTTACGCGTGTTTAAGCTAAGCACTTTCCAAACAACCTGGTTCGCTCAGTATAACAAATCTGAGTCTGTACCCGAGTACCAACTTGATTGGTCACTTCGTTCACATTTCGACTTGCTCGAGTAACTGACTGTGTTTGGCTGTGGTGTTCAGTGATTCACCTGCTGACCGCACAATTAGTTCTCCTTGCAGACTTTAAGCACGAAGATCACCTACTTCACACCTCGATACAAAACTACTACCTGAAGGTTAACTCACCTTCACCAACCAACCCCGAATTCCATAAATAAAACCCAACAAGGTGTCCGTTAGGATAGTGTACGACGGATATGCGAGAGTCAAGCAATTTAATAGGTGAAGACCTCGTTCGGCAGGAAGCTGTTTGCATTATTATCCCTGAAAATCTATTGACTGACAATCGCGTTGCACAAATAACGATCTCAATACACACAAACGCGTATGGCACCGACCATCGAAGGCAGATAGTTGGCAAACAGATTCGATAGAACAAAAGAGGTTTAGCAACCATACCGCAATTTGATGGAAAGGCACGCGTTCTTCCATCGCCCACGGGAAACGTGGGTCTAGACACAACGCACTGACCTTCTAAATATAACTGTTGATAGTTTAACTCATCTCAGATAACACCGTCACCACTAATTGAGTAAAATTGTTTCCTAACTCTAATGTGCCAACCCTAAAGGTGAACGTAGATGCACGTGCCTATCGATACCGAAACGATATTTTGCACTTTACAGAGATAGAGGACAGGGCAAATCCAATATCGCCAAGTTGTGTACCGTGGTTTGAGTTATTTGCCAGTCGTCACAGGTTTCAGTGACGACACCACTATAATAAAAAACCCTCACCTTCAAGCAGACTCGAACTAGCGGCCTGTGCCTCTACCCTTGGAACTCCAACATCACAGACAACAGCTACGAAACCGTATACTTCTGGACTCGTCAAACTGCTAACTTGTGTCGTAGGGTACATGCTCTTGACCGTTGTACTCAGAAAGACCTCAGTCAAAGCACATATTTCATCATATTAAAAGTTACGTCAGTAGAAAACTATCGATGATGGAAAGCTCACAAGCTTGTTCACGGCGGGATATACAAAAATCAAACACAGTCTGATGATCACAGGGTGATTAATGTGCACAATTGCAATCTAAGTGAAGAACGGCCAACTCACGAAAACAGAACCCTTGGACACCAGTGCACGTTGTCATAAGCTACCATTCAGCACAGCTCATGAGATAGGATGACAACCACAGGAAGTGAACTTATGCACCAATGGCTTCGAGAATAATATTTGGTTGGGCATAAACGAGGACACACTGCGGTTGACGAAAGTAACATGCACTCATCGTGACAGGAGCACAATTTCATTCATTTCATTGGTGGAGGTTGAATTCACTCCAGATTTCTGACATGGTGATTTTTTAAGGACGTGAGAAAGGAAAGTTGAATTTCCACACCAGGTTTGACAAATTCGTTTTTTAATTCCCACATGTACAGCCACCAACCTATCAAAGACCTAAGAAGGACGTACTTTCGTTTTTACTTCTACCCGAAAACGCACCCTTTTCAGTCTCTAGGGTTGATAGACGTATCAATGGGTTATGGGAGGTTCTCATATGATTACAACATGACAGAGAAACCCTGGCGAAAGATAATACTGCATGTTACGTAACCACATGCAGTTTGTAGGTCACCCAGGTCGATAAAAGAGCCTTTGAACACGATATGCACCACAATTGATGAGAGTAGTTATGCTCTTATCCACCTGGTTACCAGTTCGTACAGCTGATGGTGATGACCAACTGGGGAAGATGGTAAGCCCTCTAGTTTGTGTAGATACTGACATACTACAGTGATCCAAGATGCATTGTAACTCTATCTGGACTGACACAGAACATACCAGACAAAGTGATTGAGTGAATCCAACTCAGAAATAGCAACAAAAAAGTAAATGTTACCATCTTTTGGAACAGACAATTTGTTGTCTCAGTAGACTGAATAAAGAGTCTCAATGCAGTGAAAAGTAGTACGGAACGAGAGGTGTAAAAAAAGTTCAAAACCACCTGGTTGCCAGAAAACAGCATTTCTCAAAAGCTGCTGAAAGATGGGAAGATAGACTGACAAAATTCGATGCTCACCAACGCTTAGTAAGAAGCGTCCTTCTGGAACAGCGTTAACAGATGTCAAGTCAACTAACACAGTTCCCACAACGAACACTGGGTGGAATAGGCAGGCTTTCGCCTAAAGAGCTTGTTGTGAGTTTTGACCAAAGATGAACAGCTCATGGAGGAGGTCTAGCATAATCAACAGACAAAAACGACAACGGACGTTAATGATGTGCACAATGTTGCATTTGTTGTGGTCAGCGACTGGAATTGATTGTGCAACACAGAACTGCACAGCTTGGCCTACATTCTGGTTTCCACAAACGCCGAACCTCTTCAAGTAACTGGGAAGAATGGATGCAATTTGTCGGACGACTGGAATACTAACCGAGTACCTGTCTGAGAATGCTCAAACAAACGAACAGAGATTTCCACAAACAATCATTTCATTTATTTTTCTCAATACTAGATATTCACTCCATGTTTTGTAAAATGGAAACTGTCTAATGAGAGATCAAGTGCATTAGAAACTGGACATGTGCGACAGAAAACCGAAGCTATTCAATAGGAAGTTGTCTGTGGTCATTGGATTCAACTGCGTCGGGGTTGGCTTGCTACGGTGGGGTCATTGAGACGGCTATACACGTTAACGTGAGATGTGGAACACAAAGTTTTCAGTCGAAATCGGTGAGGACTGCGAGCTTCTCTCTTAAACCCTTCGACATAAATTCTTCTACACATGTTCCAATCATCTAGTTTATTTCCTCTAAGAATCCATATGAGGTTATGGTAACAGTTGCCAATCGAACACTACTACTCATTTGCTTCAATCACCTGTCAACTTCGGGTACAAAAATCACATCTAAGGTTTTACATGAACAACTCGGTAACATCGGGCTGTAAACATCAGATTGTTCCAACGCTCGCTGTTGCCAAAAGGGACAACAATTGTGAACGAGTGTTTCTCAGTCTCAGTGATTCACATGACAATAACGGGATCAGTGACAATCACACCTCATTTAAGTATTGGTCTGCTTCGATCGGTCGGATTGCAAATAACAGCAGCCGAACTCACCACAAATCTGAACTACAGTCATCAGTGTTTCGGATTCAAGCGATTGTCTTAATCGCCTGATTATGATAGGCGCTCATGTTCCTTTGTATCACCTACTTCTTGGTCGAAAAACGTGAATAACCCCTATGTAAATCTTCCTGGAAAACAAGATGATGCGCTGATTATTTGATTGATCTCTGCAGAGACGGTGTTGACCTAGCCTCAGGACACCATCATAAGTCCTAGTTCATCGACAGCAAACCTTCCCCTCAAATTTTTGATTTATTCACCAGAATAGCCTATCCTCGTGACAGTAACAACAAAGCGCTATCAATTGAAAGTCATGACTAATTTCTGTCAACTCACATCAGGGAAAAAAATCAAAAGTCAAATGCGAGCACAGAACCGAACATATCATTGAGCACAAAATGCGCCAATTAAATCAGAGGTAACGTAACGTAGCAAGTTACCGTGATCGAAGTTTTCAAGGCAGAGAGCAGCTATTTTAGCATACCATTTGCATTACTGGTTGAAACGAACGACGAATAAACATCCAACCGACCATTACTAGCCAAGCAGCCGACATTCCGACAAGTATTAGTCATCGCCATCATCATAATCATAGACAGTAATACATCGGTTCGTACTGACGCTCAACTGCCACACAGCCATGAAAAAAGCACACCCTACATAGGAACAAAGAAAGAAATGGGAAAGTACCTAACTACTAAAAATAGCTACGACTATATTCAAACATACAAAATCAAGGTGCCTACATCTTGCAAACAAACAACCAAGCTGTAAGTAAAAGTAAGGTGTTAACAGCAAGATACCCTTCGTACGGCTTCCACTGCCCCGCGTTATTAAATGCACTCATTGCGCAGAAAACTCAAACAAACAACGGCAACACTCACGCCACTGAACTCCATTAGCCGCTATCTCACCTAAAGTCTCGAACCACCGACTATGGAGGTCGCGAGGTCCTAACCCTAGGAGGCGAACCCGATCTACACTGACTAACCCCTTCGTGAACGATTTCATTTCTTTACGCCAGGTCATCATCTGTCCACCTCGCACCTTGTACCGGTCGGTCGCAGCGTCCCCAAAGAGTGCTCGGTGGGGTAGACGACTACCTAGCATCCTTAATACACGACCCAACCAACTAAGTTCGTGCAAGGACTGAACAAAATGATTCGTTTGACAATCAGTGCCAAACACCAGCTTCCTAACCTCGTCGTCACTTACTCGCTGGTACCACCCGATACGAGAGATTGAACGCAGACATTGATAGTCAAATATCTGAATACGGTACACATCTTCCACTCTAAGCGGCCAATTTTTGCTGCCATAAAATAGTACAACCCTCACTGTTGTCTGATACACGTGACCCTTAAGCATCAGAGAGATACCTCTCTGTTGCCATAGGTGCCCCAGATTAGCGAATACCGCCCTAGCCTTACAGATACGCGCTCCCAATTCATTCCTTACATCTTCGCCATCACCGCCGCTAATGCAGATTCCTAGGTATACAAACCGGTCAACAACCCCCATGGCTTCATTATCTAACATTGAATCTACGTGATCACAGCAATCTTGCAGAAGCACTTTGCACTTCGGGGCTGCAAAGCGCATTCCAAATCATTTAGCAGAACGCGAAATAGCATCCTGCATTGTTTCTGCTGCTTAGAAAGTGTCAAGCAGCAAAATCTTATCGTCAGCATAATCAAGATCAGTCAGTCTTCCGCCAGGTAGGAGGTCTACACCGGCATCTTGTGAGTGCCGGAGACGAACCTGAACAAAAATGGTGAAAGTGGACAGTCTTGACATACGTCGCCCCTGGTGCTGAAACTGTCAGACAGTTCACCGTAAACTCTAACCTGAGCTGAAGTATGGGAATGAAGCACCGACAGTATGTTCACATACGTGGTCGGTTCACCCCTGAGTTTAAGCGACTCTAAAAGTGTAAATTGATCCACCGAATCGAACGCACCCATTTAGCCCGGAAATACGGTGATTGGTTGTCGGTGGTACATGTGACGCTGCTCCAGAATTTGACGAAGGGTAAAAATATGGTCTGCACATCTCCGCCCAGGGCGAAATCTTGCCTGTTCTCCCCTAATGCTCACTTTCCGAAATGCAGTGAATCGACAAAGTATAGTTGATGCCAGAACCCTAGAAGTGACTGGAGTCAATCCAATTCTTCTATGGTTCTCGCAGAAGCCCATGATACCTTTCTTGAATAGTGGAACAGCTGTCGCGTGACTCCAGCACGGATGAATGGTTTCCGTCGCCCACACAAGCTGAAACAACCGACCCTAAGCCTCCTTACCTTCTACGAAAAGTGCAAGCACTAGATCATTTGGGCCAGCAGCCCTAGTAAGTTTAAGATCCGAGATGCAACTGCGGACCTCATTCCCATTGAATGGTTCCAAATCAACCAACCACGGTGATACATTACAGGTTTGTGGTAGCGGCACAACAGAGGCAAGAGGTCAGCTAAATTGACTTCAAGAGTATCCAACCTATCGCTTATTATGGATGAGATTGTCATCTGTCTCGCCGATAGCTTCACTGACAGACGGTCGTCTGGGGCCAGTGGCACGGATAAGCTTCGAGAGTCTGTTGATGTTTTCTGAAGCAGAAGCAGCTTCCATTCCCTCAACTTTTTCCACTAATCAAGCCTCATATTCAGTCTTCAGATTATGTTTCTACTCTGCCGCGAGAAATTCTGATCGTCACACAACTGGCGTTGGAAAACCACACGAAGCATTAGTCTTGATGAAAATATGTTGTCGCAGCAAGATAAAATTGACTTTACAGAAGACTACTCCAACATTATTCGTCACAGTCGTTCACCCTACACTATGGGTGCACCCACTGCACGATACCGAACCTGCCAACCACAGGTACGGAATTCGCACTTTTATGAACGAAAAATCACGGCTGTCACACATTTTCGAAGGCAGGTGGAACAGCAGCACGCTGAGGTTCGAATAATCACAGTATGGGCAAAAGAGAAAACGCAATTATTTCGAACATCCCATAGCATCACTTGACACATTGTGTGCATTGCGATTTCTAACTCTCACACAGCCTAAATCGTGGGCCACAGTGTGCTGTATGATCTGAGTGACACCCGCTGAAGACCGCTGACAGGCAACTGTTTGCTCGACCTGCAATTGGAGGCCATCTGCGTTCGCCTACTTTGCTGTTTTATTCAGACTGCCTGAAATACCATTCTGATTTCATCCATTGCATTTCCGAACTGCTCATTTCACTAATGGTGATGTTTATGCGTCCAACTGGTTGGATGCGTTTGGCCCCGAGCAAAAATGAACCAACTGTCGTAGACAGACAGGTATGCTACTCTCATGCTTCCACCACCAACACCACCCTTCTCAATGGAACTGTGCCAGCGCCTAAGATTTACTGGGCTATTTGATTACAACCCATCTTAAGTAACTCAAGGTATCTGAAAAAAAGTTACCGGGATAGTCATTTGCAAAGTGGACCTCTCATTAATCGAAAAAATATAAGGGAGTTAGTTGAATCATGCGCATTTCCACACATACCCACGCACCTACCCAATGTACACAAGGTCTGATTCGCTGTGTACCTCGTGTCGATATTCGGAGTTCTTGTGACAGGCACGTGTATAGAACACTTACCTGCAACAAACCTAACTCGATCCAGATGAGCAATACAAACTGTTCAGTTAACTTTTGGGCCCAACCACACAACATGGAACAAACGGGAAGGGAGGGTAAGTCAATGACGGTGACTGCGCAGTTAACTCTGATGGATTACCTCGTCAAAAGAGCCTCTCGATCAACTGTAAAGCACAGGCTTTGGTTAACTTACTAGACAATACCATTGAGAACTGATGAGCTGTCCACGGTGGTGATGGTGTAAATCCAACAGCACTCACATCTGACCGCGGTTTTCTTATTCAGACGGATATTTCAGCTGATTGTTTTCGGCAAGAAGGGGCTACACTTGAGCTTCTTTTGTGTAATAATGACCGGAACTTGAGCTCCGGTCCAACGGCTGAACGATTAGTAACAACAGACCATGTGATTTCAAACACAACCACACATGCGCACACACATACATAGCCCTAGGGCAGCCACATAAGCGGACAGATGAAGTAGTGGCGTCCTCGCAGTTATTGATTCTGAATAACGATAGTCAGTTCGATTGGGCTCTGATGAGGCAATTCAGTCGACGTCCATCCTCGAACATTTATTTATTTCTAACCACTTCCATTACTCACCAAAAAATCGGACTAGAGAGACATCGGTCAACAGGCCGATGCGGTGGGCGTTTGCCGTTCGTTCGTCCCAAATGTTTCCTCAGTGCGATCCCGCTAGTTCGTTCATTGCTTCACACAGGAAATCCGATTTTTTATCCGAGAAACGCAGTATCGCCCTCAACTGGTCTACGTTCGTGGTATGCCGTCGACTATAATCCCAGTAACCTGTGTAGACTCTCCCAGAAGCCATGAGCACGAGCACCTAAATTACCCAGTAAAGCCGCAAATGTGCCAGCACACAGGTACAGGATTAAGTGAGAGAGCAGAGTTTTTCTATATGTTGAACTTTCTGTTGTTTCACCTTTCATGGTGTTGCTACACTGCCGCCGTTCTGACCAACTAATCGAACTCAAACAGTCGTGGGATTCCTAGTTTACCAGCAAACATGCATGATTCTAGCCAAAGTTCACCGACACAAAGGTGTAACTTCAGATTACAGCTGGGCACTCCGAAAAACGGTGGGTTCTGAAAGTACTTACTTCATAATAGCTCTGAATTGCGTTTGTGAATGCCTCATCACCGACCACATCTAATTCTCCACTCAGGTAAGCCTGAAAGCGTTCTTTGAACACATTGAGCTGTTGTTTGGTAATCTTCAAATACCTTCGCACTAGTTCTGTCGGCGGTTTCGAATAGAACGGATAGGCGATGCAACGCATAACGAATACATACCTGGAACGAATAAACCGGAATGAATGACTACCGATCTTCGTATAGCAAAAAAATTCACTTGGCTAACCAGTAAACCGGAGACGGTTGTAGATCTGAATACCAGACAGGACGTACATCATAAAAACTCAATTTTTTGCCGAGTACCCAAGCAGAAGCCGGGTGTGTTTATTTATACGCATACAGCTGAGCATGACTATTCATACCTGTTATTCGGCTGGGTAGAAGACAGTCGGCGAAGTTCAGATTACTTACACGCTTCCTGATTTTCGTCCTTCGGAGTCACACTGGACAGAGCGCGTGTGAGTTCAACCACAAAGGATACCTCGCAAGTTACTTGCAGTGACATTCTCACAAATATCCTATGGCCTTGTTGGAAATAACAACAAACGGAGCAAGCTATTACGCGGTCATGAAATCTGAAAGCCTCGATCACTTCACTGATTAAAATTGAAAGGTACAGCCAGTCAGACTTTGGACTGTATGACTATCCGCATCGTTGACTGTTGATTCCTCTTTTTTACGGAGTTCCGTTGCCTTTGTACACTTTTTCTTCACACCCTCATCTATCTCCTGCCCTACTGCCTGGATCAGTGACAGTCTGAGCTACGGTGATGTAGATGAGAGGAAAAACCAAAAATGCAAGCATGTTTATGTTGACTTCAGAAACAGGCTAATCCGGATATCGGTGCCGCCAACCATACGTATATCAAAATCTGTACGCTCAGCGCTTTATCAGCAAACTCAACATGGTACACAACCTACATCACCATTGTCTATACTTCGCTGGCATGGCGCTCCGTGCCGTACATAAGCTCAAGGATAGCATGCATTATCGAACGGTCAGTGTATAATGTTAACCAGAATTAAATTGTTTGGAGGACTAGTAGACACAATATTCCGGTGAGTAACTGGCAGAGTTTGTTAAACGCTGGGAAATCCGGACTCCTGTCTAATTCCAGACCGTTAAAACAAGTCAACCATTCCTAAGCAGCGTAGGCCCCATCAACTAAGCTATTCATCCATAATTCTCGCAATTAGGCTCGATTACTTACAAATTACCCTAGATGCTAACGAAAGCACACATTGAAAGCAAACAGCCGTACACAGTAAGATTCAATGAAAACAAAGACAACCACGGTTGAACTCACAACATGAAACTGACCGTGCACAACAACGAGCAGTACGGGACGACACGCAGTTAACGTTTATCCGGGATTGGATTCCATTCAACAACGTTGAATGACTTACAATTGCAAAGTTCTACGACGTTCTTGCTCCTCTCGCTCAGTTTTTTCCAATTCCAGAGCTGCAGGATCTTTAGACATAGGAACCACCTGTCCATGTGTGCTACCAAGGTCGTCTTGCATATGGGATTGTATTGATGAGCTGGTACTGATTTTCTGAGCATGATGTGGACTGTTGCTGAACTGACCGGTACCACTAGCCACAGAAGCTGGAGGAATGCCAGCGCCTCCTCCGCTGCTTGAGCTGGTAACACTGTACGTGCTGCTCATGTGCGCGTTTGTAGCATGGATCGATTGGGTGCGAGCGATGGGAGAATGTAGACTCACTGTAGACACGGACAAATCCTCTTCATCGTTAACTCCACCAGATATCGACTGTTGAGTTCTAAGACTGGTTTGATAAGATGGGATTGTAAAGATGCACGATTAAGCACTCCATATGATCGAAAACAAAAAAACGTCTGACCAGTTGGAAATAGAACAAAAATCGACTTCATTTGTTAAACAAACTGAGGAGATATGGATGTATCAAATTTCAGCTAAGAATTCTCTCTTGAGTGGCCTTGAAGAAAACACTTCGACTTCACATCCAACTGGTGTATGTATGCATAGGTAGCGATACATTGTTGTCTAAGAAGTTACAAAGTTGTACATACTTGCACTGTTTTCAGAACCTAAATGTTGTTAAACCAACTTACTGGTGATATAGCCTACCAAAACCTGATCTGACCAACACGAATCTTTATTCAGATATAAACAAATTGATTGTATCTGTTTAAAATTGCGATTGAGAACATTTTGCCAGTCACTTAATGACTTACAGCTTTTAGTTTTCTAAGTTCAACTGATCGAATGTTGACACGAAAACGGACAATTTCGGTTAATCAAAGTCAACCCTAAAACACGCCTTTCTATAGCACTAACCACTGTATGAGTTGAGCATTCGACTCCTTTTGAAGTTACACATGTCACCCGGTAGCACGTTACTTCTCCTAATTCAAGTAGTACTGTAAAGTATGAACTGAAAACAGTCCTACTTAAACGTGGGAGCGTTGTTCAATTGGACTGAATATAAACTGAGATTTAATTGGGAGCCACCAGCATAAAGAAAAAAAACTCGGCATCAAACAAGTGTCACGTTATTTTACACCTGAAAACAAGTGTAAAACAGTGCATAGTTTCATCAAAACAAAGATTGAGGGGATAGGCAATAGGCTCAACGACATCCAACATGGTAGAGTACTACATAACAGTTCAGGAGGTATGCTTACCGAAATTTACACCTGATAAATTTAGCACAGAAACAAGGTTGGGTGCAACCACCACAATAACACTGGTGCTAAGGACGCTGATAAGGTTCAAGACTAAACGTTCACAATACGAAACATATTCCCGTTACACCATTTGGGAAACGGATGAGAAATTGGTTGGGCTCAATTAGCAAACACGATCCGGCAGTTGCGATCACAATGACGATGAAACAAGGCAAACATACTGAGAAACAATTGCTTCCTTCAAACACCACGCGACAAGTGTACGACATTCCGCGTTCCAGTGATATCTTCCTGAGTAGCAATCATCTTACAAAAACGAACAAATACTGTTAGAAAACAGGATAACAAATTTCGTTTTAATAGCCCTCAAAAAAGAATTAGTTGAACACGAAAGTAGACAAGATAGCCGATGTAACCTCGGCTATAGGCTTAAACGCTAATGCAAGGTGAGTGCTGGTCATGTGGACGTAGGTAGTTAGACGGTCCCAAAAGTCAACATGATAAATGGTTCTTTGATTTCGACAGTAGATTGTTATTACAGGTAGCTTTCGTTAGGGCAGATGTGTGATCAAACGATCATACGAGTAAGGCATACCAGTTAGGAACTAATTCGATTGTACATCTGTATGGAACACTCGTGACTGGTTGCCCACATAGAGGACAGTGCCAGAGATTGATGACCAGGTGACAGATGATCAACCATGAACACACAGTACGGACATATAATCGAATTAATTCACCACTGGCATGTCATACTCGAGTATTCAGTTCGTCGAAAGTTTGTCTCTATAATGATCACCCATGGTAAACAAAAACGTTGGGGTTAAAAAACATCTTTTCAACACGGCTGTGGTATTGACCTTTCAAATAATTTAACCAACACCATACGGTGCATAAGACACTCATCCATATCAGAGTTAATTTTGATTCAAATATCCTAGACATCAGATAGTTAGAAAACCGCATATGCGTCATTACTCAGTCAACACGCAATCGCTAGGTCGTTTAGATAGCGATTCGAATATACTGTCATGAGACCAAACCCAAGGTGACTGGTACCTTATTTTGCATTTCTCCCGTCCTCGTAGTGCCAAAAGGATTTGATCTGACGTATCTGAAACAGGTGGTCTTAGCGTTTCAATCGATGCAGTTGAAAACGCGAAAAATCACCAATAAACTCCAGAGATCAAGAGACGCAGTCACAAGCTGCATAAGAGCACTAGAGATCATCGTGTAGGCGAAGAGTGAGACACGGCGAATAGACAAATCGAAGTGAAATAACCGATGAGTACAATGAGTTTTCAATGTAGTGCTTCCGAGTTTAGTTCAACACTTAAACATGAGTTGTGCATATGAGGCTCAATAACACCCTAGGTAAGAGAAACTTGAATGGCCGATGCAACATCGCTCATTATGAGCCGAAAGTCCGATTTCTTAGGCTTACCGATGGCACTAGGTTGAGTTCCATAATGAGAAAAGAATAATCTGGATTATCCCGACACATAAGCATACAACTGGCATGATCTACCAAAGAATGGGGTGAGCGGCCATCGACCAACTGACGAAAGCTGTTCGTTAGTTATGCGGACAATACTCTCAGTTTTCTAGGAGAGTGAACATGCCTTACTATACGGTGTTCAACAGACTAAATCGTATAGTCAGACGCTGGAACATATCCTGATAACGTCGATTCCTTTAAGTTTGCAAGGGACTTTAATTTGCCGATAAGATAATTATCCAATTCGCCCGTCGTGTTTCACGCAAACGGTCACTTTTGGATTGACCGACCTGCAGTTCTGATTTCAACCAAAGACTGGCCCGTTAAATCGCGAAGGAGTGTAGCATGATGGCCGAATTTGTGATTGCTTCGAAGTCCACTTGGACAGGATTGTTTAAATGTGCGCCTAATCGATGTATCAAAGCGCTGATGTAATGTGACGGAAGCACATTGTACAAATTCTCTCTGTGAAAATGACGGCACAGAAGGTAAATGTGCCAGCTGACCTAACCACGGCAAATCCCACGCGGCCTCTGTTCCTTTATTAATGTCATTTCGATTACAGCACTCCTGAGAAAGGCCATCCGAGATGGTCTAAAAGTAGAGTACTACAATTTGCTCATAACGCTGTGTTATTCTCAATCTGTTTATCCGTAAATGTGTAACGTTGTCTCGACTGTTTCTGTACCTTTATACATACTTTATTTTCTATACAGATCATTCGGACAAAACTCACATTACTGCTCTCCAATAGCAATTGTTGTCAGAAATCGCTGTTCACTTGATAAAACAGATGATACCAGAAGTTGGGGTGGTCGTAGAATTTTCGCGCCGTATATGCCAGAACCAATCGACGGTCAAGTGGTTCAGAACTGTCACTATCAAAATAGATGATCTGACATGAAACGAGCAAACATCTATTTTTGATTTCAGCTGAACCCACCCTAATACGCGGCGTGTGAATTAACTCATATTTCCTCCAAACTGATAGACGGCAAATGAGTTTACACACTATGTGAGGTGGCTTTCAACTGCGTGACTGTCCGAAACCAGCTGTCTTCAACATTCGATACTCAACAAGCAGAAAAAGAAAAGAACGGAGCTGCAACTGACGTTTCGGTGTCCGCTTTGGGGAAATAGGCAACCGTACAAACTGGGAGATCAATGATGCTCTTTGATCGCGTTATTAAAAAGGCAATCTGGAAGTAGTTTAGGTTTTATGAACAAACTCAGCATCAGGAGGTAACAGACAGCAGAGCGGAAACATCTGGTTGCGAAAGTAGAAGGCAGAATTCGGATAGAGAAATAGATAATACGGTTCGAAGTTGTGATCTAGCTCGTAAACATCTCATGCAAAAGAATGCCGCAAGTCTTTGACAGTGAAATTGTTTTCAGGAACTATTTCAAAAAGAAAACTTAGACAAATCAATACAAGATTAAACAGAAGTTCAATAGACCGTGTCGTTCAATCGCTGAAAAATCAGACAGGTAAGAATTGCATTGGAAACAGTGAGGTCAAGATACGCTTGTGGTAACGCTGGTGTTTGAATCCCGGTAGCCCTCAGAGTTCCCGCTGTTTGGGGATAGATTGCTTGGGAGTGTTTAACAGGCTGCGGGAGTTGCTGTTCTATAAAATCGGACGGCGAATTCACGATCATTCAAGGTGCTGAGAGTAAGTGCTATAAGATAAATTTAGGAATAGGGCTCTTCAAAAAAGAGTCAAATGTAATCCCTGATTGGGTTCTGAGAGGAAGTACCAGTATCAATCACTAATTTACTGTTACCGATGGGATATTCGTCTTCGACCCTTCTAATGCATAATTATTTTCCCAATATTTCGCCCTGAAATTTGCTTTATTTTTCCTTGAAAATGTTCTAACGAACAGAACCCCCATCCACGGTATTATCTAGAGAGGCGTTTGGCTGTTGATAAGCATCCAACGGCAAAACAATTTTTTCCAGCAATCCTTTCCAGGTCAATAAGCCGACAACAACCACTTTCCGAACGAAGAAACAAACGCGGTTGAGAAACTGTTGACTAAATTTCGTTTATAAGATTTCCATAAGAAATAAATTACGTGCATAGGCGTGATAAATAACTACGACAAGGCTGTAATGCCACTCTAAGTTGTTATGATGTTTTCGGACTGAATCCCTAGCCAAATAAATAAAGGGGTGTTAAATGATACGAGAACTGGATTGTGCTATCACATGGTTGACATCGCAGCTGTCGGGTCACACTGTCAATGAACTAAACGCTGGCACAAAGTCGTATAACCAGTGTTTCAAGTTACGTTCGCTTTGTCCACGTCGTGTTGTAAACTGACCGATCTGAAAAGAGGGAGATTTCAGGCGATCTAACGGACGCGTCAAGTTATGGTAACCTGTTGGGGAATTATGACGTGTACAGCAATCGCACCGTTATATCGATGAAACCCTCGCGATAACTCAACGGCTCGGAGTAAAAATTATCACTGTCAACAAGCTCAGATCCTCAATCCATCAAATTACCGATCGGAAACACCGAAGAGGAAAAGGGCGAAAACCAACTACATTTACTACGATTGTACTTATTCTATGAAGGTCTCGTGTATATAGGATACAAGTGACTTGAGGAAAATTAGAACAGCCAGTCTACAGAAGCGTTCTAAGCAATCCGACTGGTTGACCGAAATACACTTGCCATGGTTGAGTAAACAGCCCTGGTCCAAAGTAGTGTATTCCAATTCTGACTTCAGGCGTTGACTAAACAGTCAGAATTCTCCCATTCTATCACATAATTCCGTCATGACTAATTTTCAAACTTTTGGGCACAGATCATTAACAGTAAAGCCTATTTTTGCAAAAACAAATCATCTGCCTTCAGCGACAGCTTCTTGTTTGCTGCCAGAAATGAGTACCGTCCAGTCGGTCATTTAAAAAAATAAACAAACCAAGCAATGTTTGTAACGGCACAAATTAATTAGCCTCAGTTGGTTGTTATACTACCAAAGATAGAGCACATGGAAATGGCTTAACGTAATTCGATGGGCACAGTACAAATAGCAGACGTTCACATTTACAACAGCAAACCCGACAAGACATGATTTCCTTTTGGACACATAATGATAGTTTGTACCTCCACATATATGGGTCTTCAGCGAAGCACAGTAAACGCGTATGCCTCAATCGGGTGGTCACACAAAATGAAGCCACCTGGATTACATATCCAACATCTAGCGCACGTTTCGTAATCGAATTACAGGAGTACGGTTTTGTGCATTCATAAATCATTTCGGCAGGTGTCTTCACCGTTAACACACTGACAGTGACAAATTAGCCCAGGTTTGGTGATGGAGGGCAACTGACCCTCGGAAAGTGGTATGGTAGATATCAGGTTGAACAACCAAAAATTAGCGCTGTGGCACGGTAATCTCTTGCAGCAGCGAAGACAAGCAGATTCATTGCGCTTGCCGAAGTACTAGCGAACTGGGAATAGAGAGTAGGAGAAAGTGTCACAAAGAGCTCATGTGAGATCTGAGCTTGTCCTGATAATCAAAATCTTCGATCATGTCCATCGTTCTTTTTGTATGACTGCACTTATTTATTATAATATGCCAAACCGTTTCAAGAATATATTCTGGCAGTATAATAACTGAATGTGGAGTGTGACGCCATCGCTTTTCTCAATTTTGTCAGGGAGGAAAAGACGTCGCAATTTAATAAAGATGTTGCTGAAAATCCAGTCTTGACGTTTGATATGCGCATGCATGCGCCACATTGTGAAGTTCGAAGATCGTATTGTTTGCCAATTCTACGAGGTAAATGGTAGACAGAAGGCTTTGCGATAAAGCAGCCTTTTATCATTTCAGAAGAACGTGTAAACATTCGATGACAACGTTCTATACATAGTGCGGACGTTTTTTTAAGCCAGCTGAGCCAGATATACACATGAATGGAGTTAAGATACACTGGAGTAGATGAACTTGGGTGTAGTAGGCAGTGTGTGAATCGCTAACCACTGTAAGTGGGACACGAAATCAACTGTTGTTTTCTTATGTCATTTATTGTTTAAAACTGTCGAGCAAACTGTGGAACGAGAATACACACCATGATTAATCCACACTCGGCATGAGAACAACGGAAGAAAGTGGGACAGAGATTCAATTTAATCGCCAGCATTTCCAACCACAACATAATGGGTTTCTTACTCGACTGATCTAGCGTTGCGTTCTCCTTGGAAATGAAATGAACAAATCCCTGTGCCTTTCGCTACTTATGCGGATCACTGTTCAGTATAGAAACAATCGCTGTACAACTGTGACTTCATATGTGTTATTGCCGTCAGCCATAAAACCGGAAAAACTCTTATGTATGCATATTCACGGACCAATAAGGTTTGACTGCGTTCTTTACGCTACTACATACAAAAGAGGCTGGAGATCAAGCTTAACTTCAAAAGTAATCAGAAGTCCCTTGGTTCAACTATTACAGTATGGTCAGTATGACCATGACAGGTAGCAATCACGCACATGTTGAAAGCCACAAGCAACCAGTCCGAACTCAGCCGACAGTAAGACGGAGGTCATCGCGATCAGATTAAACAATCCCTTCATTAGGTCGCGAAACAGAAAAGCCACAAGATATTTAGCCTCATGAGTTATTTAAATTACTTGGTAACAATGAAAATATTTTTATATAGCAATTCCTTTACAAGGTATCTACGGTACAACTAACGTCACACTATAAGCGCTACTTTGTCACCGACTGAAACTTTCACTATTGACAAACAAGACTGTTCCCGTAAAGGCTGCCCTCTAATACAGACCATCCGATCAACCAAATTTCAAAGTGGTTGTTGGCTGACACCTTGCCATGTTACGCTACTCAGTGATCAACGCCAAGCAGAGTAGAGGCTGTGCTGTCAACATCCCACTGAACAGGTCAATATTTCCTGGGAATTTTAAGTTTTAACTCAAGTACAGTTTTGTGAACGATCAAGTCGGATGAGAAAATATACCGCATATAGAGGGAATAAATCGCGGCGTCCATGGAACCGTGATAAGAGGAATCACATCTTGAACGGACCATGCGGGTGTGATAGAACTGGAGTTCCGTCACTTCGATGAACCTAACCGATAAGTATCACCAAATTTCTCCTCGAACTGAATGTGACCGTTGTGAATTCGAGCGCCGAGTGACCAAAAAGCCTGCGCAAAAATCGTAAGTATCACTCAACCGTGCGATCAAAAGAAGTGGGGAGAGCTTTTTCCATCAGGAATGACAAAATGTTTTTCACACCGACTAATGGTTGTGTTGGCCGGCGAGTTGAATGCAATGAAACCATAGGTGAAAAATAGGACTCATTTATCACCAACTAGTCACACCGACCTGACAGATGGGCAAGATATTGTGAGGAACAGTTCGGCCAAAGTGAAAAGGACTGCAGATTACTGCGTTCCCCAAAATTCTACGTCAAAATCAAATTAGCCACGAGACTTCCGTTGTTGAGATTTAACAGGTCCTACGGACCAGGTCTTCGTCAACCTTCGGGCTTCAAAAAGGGCAGAGACATTAACATCAGGACTGACAGCACTCTTTAGAAACGTTTGAAAAAACCCATGATTGGCTCACGTTAACAGATGTTCCTATTTTCCAAAACAGGCCCCGAAGCTTCTGTGACTACCACAATCATGTGGCTATCGCGTTAAAGTGACGACTTGATCCTAGCTCTCCTTTACAAAACAGCCCCATAAAATATGTGAATTTTCTAAGGCTGCCGTATATTTAAGCTGCATGCACAGTGACAGCTCATGAGCAACTGATCTTTCGCCCACCGCCTCACAAATGGTATCCGCCGGCTGAGCTCAATCGCTTGTTTTCTGTGCAACTTTCTCACGGATGACACTCCTTACGATGTCATTGCGAACAAAAAACGCGATTCCGCAGCCAAAATTTCAATATTTTAAGCCACTGCTGAACTATGGATGTGTGTGATATGAAGACATCTCCGCGTGATCATGCGGCTCCACATTCATTTATTTTGACGTACACAGGACAATGTTTCGAGTAAATGTACGAGACAACCGGAGACTGAATAAATTGCCATTTCGAAGTCTAATCTGTCAACGTTCTCATCGATCCTCCTTACTAGGCTTTCAGGGCCAATCAGAAGGGGCCTCGATCCGCGTCGTCCGTATCAATTATTCACGTTCGTTCAACACAATTCGGTTATGACCTATTCCACCTATTCTCAATGCGAAGATTTATCACAGCTGTAAGCTGGCCGACACAAAACATACGGAAGATAGTGTAACCCTAACCCATCTGGAGAAAGTGCGTAGATGATGATGAACAAGATGAATGCTTGAGTTGATCTGTATGGACCGTATTTCTTACCTTTAGAATACGATCTCAACAGTAGGACGCTCCTACTCCCATACAGATCAATACGGATAGCCCATGGTAGACGGCTTCAGTTATTTAAAAAGCAGTATCCCGTAACACTGTTGACGAAGAACCATGAGGAACAACAAGCCACACGTGACCTACTGTAACCTGTGGCATCACAAAAGCATCCGGCTGTCGCTGAAAAGAGGAGTATATAATTTCCGAGTACTATCCAGATTGTTCTATATTCCGAAAACCTGATCAGTCGGCAGCAAGGACGTGAACAGACACAGTGTTTGATCATATGTGTCTGCAAATCAACCATCGGAGTATAATTCCAACATCTCTGGATATGTGAACAACTGGTCAAATACTGACCATCTACATCCTGCAACAGTTGAGTAACACATCAGCTGGGCGTCATCTCACCAGGCGTTGAGTATCGAGATCATCACCAACTGGGTAAAACTATAAGGAAAACGACTTAGCCACAAAATACGACGCTTAGTGTCATTTCGTTGAGTAAAGTGGATAGGTGTCGTCTGCATGGTCAGAAACTTCATTAGCACACTTCATTCGTTAGAGGAACGCTATCCGATACGGCAGTGTTCGACAGTTAATGACGTCCTCAGATCAACAACAATACTCCTATTTACTTCCACTTCATCCAGTTTTTGTCGCTTCCCTTTCCTTAGGTTACATTTTCCTTCTCTGGAATATTCCTTGTCGCTGGCTTGGTGGACGGCGGCTCGATACACAATGTCATTGGGTCAAGCTCACAATAGTTTAAGAATGAGAGAATGACATTCGAAACTTTGAATGATGAATCTGGATGACGTTTAACATGTAATCAATCGCAAATACGAATGACTGCATAGATCATATAATTCTTCTTCTAGCTGATAAGCGATATTTGTCAAAAAAACGATAACAAAGACTTCAATATCATAACCTAATGGAAGAGTTAGAGATGGAAGTCACAAAAGGAGGCGTAGTGGTGAGTGAGAATAAAAGTGTATTCTGTTTCATTAAAAAGATCGCAGCTAAATGGAAAAGTAACACACTCTGGGACGTGGAAACCGAAAACAAACCGACAACTTTATGGACAACATGCATGAACGGAACATTACATGTTGAGAAATAAGTCGAGCATATAAACACAAACATTGTTTTCAACGCCATCCACTGTTGCACATGTCTGCAAATTTACGTGAAAACCACTGCTCCAATTTAGATCACATGGTGGGTATAAGAACGTGCACATTGCCTGGTACAGTGTTACCCAACCTTACCCGGTCTATCGCACTCATGATTCCCTTCGGTTAAACACACAACTCGACTGAGTAAATGATAAAATTTCAAAATATTCCTTTCAACAAAATACTGACCATAAAAACTGAACGCTATTCACAATTGATCGGAGCTATCGCAGTCTCACGGAATTTTCAGTCATTCCCTTTCGAGAAGGAGCACTATGCTAGAGTTTCTTCCGTGATACAGCCCATCAGTAATGTATTTTTTGCCACAGATGGGACTAGAAGTCTGGCCACTCTCTCATTAGGCAACCGTGTTGACCACTGTGCGATTGATATCACATTAGGCGCGGCTAAATTGCCATATGCAACGGCTTGGCCACATTCGCTTGTCAGGAATGTTCAGATTGCCCGACCGCTCCCACAGAAGATACAGTAACTGTCCTACAAACTCTAACGGTTGACCCCGTGACCAGGACTTCATGCGTTGAAATTACAGTAATCATCGACTTGTTAGGGGACATTCTGATTACTGATGAGTAGTAGGGAATTCTGGTTTAATTAAATTGAATGTCACTCACAAATGGATATGATAGTTTAAATTGTGTTCCACGTGAACTCAAAGGCGCAGTGATGAACACAATTATCTTACGAGAGCGTGGCCGGAGTTCTAGTCCCGGCAGTGGCAAGGATATGCACACTGATAAGCTCCAAAAAGTGCGAAACCAAAAAGTGGCCGAATGAAACGATTGTGGGAATGTGACAGTTGTATTCAAGTGGAAGTGACATTCAATTTGCACAAACAAAAATTCCCCTACTACTCATCACAAGTACTGACCACATTTCCTACTTTGGAAACACCCCAGCAAAAAAGTGAGTGCTCTATCCAGTGGAACAGTTGGTTAAAAAACGGAATGATCTCAATGGACAAAAATCAGACGGACTGAAGATGAGATAGTTTAGTCAGACCAAAAGCTGCCGACTATCACAGTAAGCATGCACCGAACGCGCCAAAGGCATGAAAGTGAAGTGCATCATTTTTTCCCAATACACGCCATAGAATAACGTGTGAAGTAATCAGTACAGTATGTCGAAAATATCTTTGAATTTGGTGGTTGTAGGGAAGCCGTGAAACATCAGGAATCGAGCTGCACAAGAAAAACCATGCGATGACTGCAGAAGGCCTCGTGGAGGTCGACTAATCACGTAAGTCGGGTTAGCACAGCCCATGATCAATAGAAACAAACCAATAACAACAGTCACCTATAATCCACCAAGTCAAGTGCCACTATCAGTAAACGAACCTGAACACACTGACACCTTCAAAAAAAGAATGAATTCGCCCAAACCCGATATGATCGTATGACATCTCGATAATCTCTTTCTGACCTTGTGTTCATTACGCCTGCGACATCCACCGGGTGTTCCATGTGTTCTTCGTTAAGCGCGCCTGAGGCATTCCTCAAACTCGCCGTTTTCGTGTAAGTTGTAAATGAGGTAAACCTAATTGGTTGCTTCAACTAGGGCAAGAAATGGTCGCATCACTCGATGGTCAGACGCATGATGGCAGTACGGAGGGAAAGGTGGCTACGACGAACAGCTGGTCGTAGACACCACCAACTGGTGTTCATTAAATAAATCTTCTTCGAGAAACTCTTGCCTGGTTAGCAAGCACATTATTCGCCAACAGTACAAACACGTAAGTAGAAACATACACAAACACATACACAGACACACAACTCTCATGGGACTGTGAAGAGGGTTTAGTGATTACGCCCCGATTGTCTACCGGATCACTTGGTTTGCTGACTAGCCCCTCTTTATCAAACAACCGTTTGTCTTCGATGACCATCGGACCGACAGTCGTCTCAACACTGGCTAATCAGATTTGTGAGGCTAATCATGGGATAAACGGACTGGGATACGGAGCAGTAAACGAGCCACTCAGATCGGTGCCCGAATTGTCCTCATTCTGCAGGTAAATTCCACAGGTAGATTTGCCTCTATCTATACAAAAGTTGCAATCAATCAATACTGACGAGCGTGGGAACAGTTGAGCACGAACCCCGTCTCACTTGACGAAGAACGAGCTAACTAGGATTGCCTCCATATTTTTCCAGGATGCTTAGCACTATGTCAAGGTGGCCCAACTGTTTCGTGTGGTGCTCTGACCAGCATTGACAAATTGGTTTCAAAATTTCTGGAATTCGGGAGTACCTGTAACGGGAAGCGCACTGACAGACCAAGAACGACGATTGACAATGGTGCTGCCTCTGGGGTTTTTCACATGATGCCCAGATCATGTCAAGACGAGTGAAATGTGGTGTTTTTCTTGCTACTTTGTGTACATTTTGTCATTGTTAACGAAACATTCAATGGCCTACGGAGTGATGACCTTAGGACTACTGACGTACTATCCAGCTCCGCTGGCTCGGTCACGTCCGTCGGATGGGCGATGACCGTATCCCGAAGCAGCTATTGTAGGTACAAGTGAAATCAGGAAACCGAAATCCTAATGACCAGAAGCAGAGATAGCAGGATGTTGTGCAGCTAAGTCTTTCACGTTGGAACACCGATTTTAGATGTTGGGAAGAGTTAGCGTTGAACCGGATGACCTGGAGCAATACCATCCGGATGGGCCTCTGAAAGTTCAACGAGCGGTTGTTGCGCGGCCGAGAACGAAAGCGTGCAGTACGCAAGGGAACCACTGGTGCTATGAGTCGCGGTGACGTGACTATATGGCGTTGCGATGTGTGCTGCTGCGGATGTGCTGGCCGTTTAGGATTAGTAGGTCACCAACCTACTCATAGTACACCGTCGACGAAGGGACGACCAGTACGCTAGGCTCAGGTCAGGTAGATCATATCAGTAGATCCATTCTACTTCTGTTAATGATCGCATCGGCCAACAGCCTGGTCGTCTGGCAATCAATCCGCCCCCATTTTCAGAAACCTGGGTGTCTGCAATCCTCTACCTATTCGTTTCTTCAACGTTGTTGGTGTACTGTATGATGAATGACCTATCTGACTTTTCGTAGTCAAATGTGAACTTTGCTTTACATCCTTATCTTCTTTGGGGTGCACTAACCTGCACTCTCATACTGCAATGCTTCTTGTATTACACTTCAAAAATCTTTCTTCTCAGTTTAGATCCCGCCATTTCCGTCTCCTTCTGTTTAATTTTCGATAGATAAGGGTTTGCTTTCCCCGCTAACGATTCAACTGGCTAACCAGCATTGGCCGGCTGGACACAAAGGCCCCACTGACACAACTCCCGGTCTTATTCCTTCGGGTTTACACTGGATATGTGGTGTGTGAGTGGAACTGTAAGTGGTGCGGTGCAATCCAATTGCGGTGATGGTTAAGCGCAGGCGTCCGTTGGCTTCGGTCACTGTGACAGGCTAATCCGAATCGGATGCCGCCCAACTGTGTGTGTTTATCCATGTATGTGTACTATCGTCTAAAAATGTGCTTGTTAACCAGGCAAGAGTTTCTCGAAGAAGACGATTTATTGAATGATCACCAGCTGATGATGTTTACGACCATCTAATGGCGGTGGCGACCTTTCCCTCTGTACTTCCGTTACGCGACTGACCATCGAGTGATGCGACCATTCCTTGCCCTAAATAAAGCAAACAATAAGGCTTACATCAATTACAACTTGCACGAAGACGACGAGTTTTGTGTTCAACTATGTACGCGTACTGCTGGGATGTAACATACATGTGTTTCCAGATGTATTTGGTCTTACTTTTGCCCTGCTTGCCGAAAAGGTGCTGGTGGTTTTCGCTTGAAATGTGAAACGTACGGTGCATAGCACGTACTGAAATACCTACCAAGACTTTTGGGCGTTTTCGCCGGTACCGTCAACATTCTACATAAACTGCCTTGGGATGAACAATAATTCTTACTCCGGGTCTATCAGATGAAGTACACATGCGGACTTCGAATGAAATCTAAACGAGTGTTCTTTTCTTGCATCTCACGAGTTGGATAGTCCATACGAATGGAATGGGTCTACATCGGAGAGCATAAAGTGAGACGAGGAAGCTCAAAATTCCCTCCGACGAAAACCATTACAAGAGAAACTGAAAGTTGTTATGGAAGTCAAGTGAACGAGTTGAATGAAGAGGATGTGTAAAGTGACACTGACATCACAGGGCTTGAGCCACTAATCCAAGAGAGAAGTGTTCGGATTGTTGATAGAGTGGTTAGTTGACATTGTTGCGTGGTTGCTCGTTTGCATAGGTCGGCAGCGTGGTCGTGGCGATAAATTAAACGGTCTTTGGTAGTTAAATGTTATGGACCAAGGTAATTAATAGCCGTGAATCATTAGTAAACGAAGAACCAGCACTTCCAAACTTAATTGGAAAAATGTTACTTCCGAACTGTAAACAGAGGGATATGAGAGAACACAATGGGAACTGCACCGATGGTGAATGGTAAGTAGTTTCCTTGTTAAACCATAACCGGATAAAAACCAAAGGAGTTGTAAATTACGCAACGTTTCGAAACCCCTGAAAAATCTTCATAAGGTGAAACCTCCAAGTGATTTTAACCCATTGTGAACCACCTAAAGAACAATTCTATGTAGTAGAAAAACATGGGTGACAGAATAACCAATTACAGACTGATCAAAGGCCGATGTGACACAAAAGTAAGAGATAAAACTAACTCCACAGACAAGTACATTAATAGGCCGGTCACGCCAATTCACACACTAACAAGGATCAAGGGTTCGACCACTCAGAGCAGTAACGTTACGGGACACCATCAGCAGACAACCGCGTGTAGGTGCACTGTGACCCGTACAGTATCTTGAATCCTCTAAAGCTTTTGGCGGGGTTGATCGTCCTGTCAAGGAGACTCTCTAATTTGGTCTCAAGGTAGTTTGCCTATTATCAAAGTGAATGTAGGCCTAATGTCAAGGTGAATGAACAGTTGTCAGAGTTGTTCCCTACTAACAGAGACGTTCAGCAAGCGTCCATCTTGACAGCCCTGTTGCTCAATCCTTTCGTTCTCGAACTACCCAATATATTTAACTCAGTGACGCTGTTTTGCGTCCATAACACAACTCCAGCGAATTGGAGATTGCGCGGAAGATGTGGAAACCTTCCAGGATGAGGTGAACTATCTACTGTGAACAATCCATCCATAGAAAATGACTCACCGCTCAGTGTCAACAAACGTAAAGTAATGCATATTCGTCATCAAAACTGTGCTGACTACTACTTTGGCAGCACCAAGTCACTCATGAGAGTATGCAAACGAGACATGGGAGCCACGATAAAAATCACATACCACTTCTTTCCTGTTACTCCACTCCGCTGTATTCCACTTCATAATCCGCCCACACCTGGAAACGAACATATGAACCCGTCGTTTCCATCCTAAAAACGATTCGATAATTATTGAAAGAGCTGACGGACCACTAGAAGAATTGTCTGACCTACGACTGTCTCGTTAAAGGCGGACTAGCAGAATCAGGTTAATTCTCAATGAATTACGGACACTTTAGGAATGACCTGAGTTCTATCCATGAAGAACTCCACTTCCCAGGTCATCCCCTGGCACATCTACTCCCACCAAACAAGGATGATCGGTTCACAGGTCATTTGTTGAAACTAGGTTGAGGAATAAGCAGGTTACTTTGTGGACAGAACTGCTTCACCTTTAGAGGCTGTACACACCAGAACTATGTTGTCACGACTGAATCGGTTGAGTTTTAGAATTTTGCTCGATCGGTACATAGTGAGAGATAACCTGCGCTGCATGTTTTTGTAACCATCCTTTTAGCTCAGTTGTACATGTCAATAAATGCGTCTATCTGACTGGATGCTGGTTCGGTGTGGTTCACTATTCGTCGCTGATAGGGTTGTACATCAGTAGCTTCAATGTGGTTTCCTCTTATTTTCCTCTATTCACTTATTCTTTACACTCCTAAACCATTCAACACAACTTTCCCCCAGTTAAAAAAGATACACGGACGCACCTACAAGGATTAGTCATCTCTCTTTAACATTGTATGAAACCACAACACATATTCTGACCTGCTATTGGCCTCCTCTACAGAGTTCCGCAGTGCATCTATCATCGCAACCAACGTCCTTAGGTTCATATTGAGGTCGTGAATCACCCAACAATATTTCTGGCATAGCATAGACACCATGCCCACTCAAGTAAGTAAAAACTATGTAGATCTTAGTGTTGGTTATAGAATACTTTCCCATTGTTCCACGCCATTGATGTGGTGGGTGGCTGCATCAGCTACAGCATATTCTGTCCAGGTCAATGGCCGTTATAAGCGGATGAATGAAAGGGAACGAAGCATCTTGACTACACAAATTTACGGGGGGAAACGCTTGTTAACGCGCTGAAGAAAATACTTTGAATTCAGGTCAGTTTGTTTAGTCGTAAACCTAATTTTACAAAGTTGTCTTGGAAGTGACCGGAAAACCTGCCTTCATAACGGAGGTTCGAAAAGAAAGCACTCACAACGAGCAACGTGGTCAAACTGTGTCGAATATATTCTTTACACTCTTCACATTTACTCAGAGTCTAATGGCCTTTCAGCTCGTCGGTGAAAAAAAGGAACCTGGAGAGAAAATCCCTGGCCGCAACACGTCAGATGCAATGACCTTGAACGGTTGTGCTACTGCGAGGCGGAAGTGGAACAAAGAGCATCTAAAACCAGACACACTGACGTTAACCGACTACAGAATTTCAGTGAAAGACAGTGAGATGGCACCTACCGAGCATCAGCTGTGGCATGCCGTTGCGATCTACGTACACTGGGTCGTTCATCGTAACTATCGTGTTGACAACTTTTGGAAACTCCGCAAGCAGCCTCGTTTGGTCCGGATGTATGCGAGATAGGTGGATTGGATGGAACATTGCGATATGGAGTGGTGTTACCTGCCGAGGCATTTACATTTTTGTTTGCTGAGCGCTGATGCTCCGGTAAAATCCCAGACCCTGCGGGACCAGGTGGGGCAGAAGTAGGACCGCGTTGGTATGTCTGAGTACGAGCAGGCAGACCACGAGGATTAGAGGAGGAGGAGCTTGTCGGATTTTTGCTGTAACCTCCAAATCCCGCATTCGTATCTTCGTCCTCACTGGAAGAAGAGTCCAACATAATTGTCCTACCAGAAGGGATGCCTGAAATTAGACGATGGACACTGTTAAAACAAATATCGGTGCAGTTTGGTTCCATATAAAATAGAATTTAAAGAACGCATCACCACAAACTGTCTTTCTATAAAAAGCTGCGCGCCCAACTTGATTGAAACTACCTGTATCCGCCAATAGTCAATCGAGTATACAAGCCATGTAGGTCTTAAAACGGGATTACCAGGACTAATCGGGACAACTCGGTGACACTACATACTTAAAAGTATGCGAATGAGACCACTGTGTAATAAGATTGGGACAAAGATCGACTGATTTAACTGAGATTTGTGATCAACTCCCGGCGGTCTCGCGTGCCCCCTGTAGCGACTATAATGAATAATATTTTGATAGTCGCATTCATCCGTACCTCTTCGGTGATTTTTGTTTTGCACCTGCTTTTGTTTTAGCCAAGCTACTCATTTTGTAACATCCAGCCCGGGGCTAAGCAAAACTCGCTCCGTACCACGCTAGCTTGACGTATCCCTCTGTACACTGTATTTTCCAGAGGCGATAATAATACACGAGGGTCAAAGCGCTGAGTCTTGGTTTTTCATTGTCGATTGGTTGCCCATAGTGAACACTGACTGGGTTTTGTTTTGTTGGATCAGTTCCAACACCCCGGACACAGATTTCGTACATGTCTTCGGAGATAGATGGCCAAAGATATAATAGGAGACGACTTTGTGTTTGCTCGCTCGTCAAACTTAGGATGTCACTGGATATTATATATATATATATATATATATATATATATATATGTACACCACGTCTAACTTTTACATTTCCGTTGCTCATAACAGTATGATGGATTTCGGATCAACAGTTTAAAAAGTGTAAGATCTTGAGGCGACGTGATGAACTGTGCGTCGTAATGACTTATGAGACTGAACGGACAGAAGCACTCATGCTAGATACGCAAATAGGCAGAATCCCAGTGAACTATGAATAGATCTGAATTAAGGTTGTCCTCTTGTCCCGGAGGATCGACACCGAATCTATTACAGCACCAATTAGCTATCATCCTTCAGTACACTGTTCAACCAACAGATTTGGCGGACAGTCTTAATCGTTCTGTCATCTAAGTCTGGGCATTCTGGTATCATCTTCAACCTACACACTATCACGACTTTTATATAACTCATGGTATTTTGTACTGGGGGGTTGACAACATAAATAAGATAAACTTATCTGTTGTACTTAACAAGATAGAAAGCCGAGAATATGATACCACGGAATCATCGTCAACTAGCGTTTTCAACCTGACCCTTAGTGCCTTCACATCCCTCATTGTCATAAGTAGAGTAGCTAGCTTCAGTAGCCATGATTCTCTCCTAGTCAAAACGTACGAATAAATTTGCCCACCAGTCCGCTGATTAGACCCAGAGTGCGATTAAACAGCGACGCTCCCAATACCCGCAGATTGAAACAAAAATCGACGTACCGCATTAGTTCAAACACTACGCGTACTAAAGTATGACATCTGTTGCTTCTCAGAAGTTGAACGATAGCATAGCGACCTATAGACTGAATAGACGGCGACCTTACTCTTTACTGGATGTCACCTGTATGCAACAACTGCTCCCTGACCTTTACCACCAGTTAGGTTTGGAGTGATACAACTCTAAGTTCAGTGGCAGAAACCGGGTCTATCGAATGAAGCCGTTTGGGTGAAACTTCTCTAAGATGATCATTCCAAAACACAACCGCCACCCCAATCTTCACAGCGACCACTTACTTAGTACTCAAAACTTATTTATGGCAACCAAAAAACGTCGCATTACTGCCAATAAGGTTGCTCAATTCGGTCCGCATGTCTTCGGCAGAGAGGCTAAGTAAGACATTATCATCCGCATACACCAGGTCCGTCAACGTATCGTCGGGAGCAAGCTCAACACCAAGTCCACTGTATTCTTCAAACGCACCTTGCAGAACGTCGTCCACAAAAAAATTGAACAGGAATGGTGAGATCAGACACGACTGATGAACACCACTAAAAATGATAAACACCCGAGATAGTTGTCCATAAACTCTTGCTCTGCTTGGAGAGTCAGCACGCAGTGATCACAACAGATTCACATATTTCCCTGGTACTCCCTTGCGAAGAAGGCAGTTCCGGAGAGCGTTACGAACAACCGTCTGGAAGGCAGCCTTTAGGTCTGAAAAGATCATGATCGTCAGCTGTATATAAGAGTGTCGAGATTCCAAGATCCATCGCAAGGTAAGGATGTGATCAACGAACCCACGACCGAACCGGTTCCCCACGTATATGACACTCCCTGAGCCTAGTGAGACGATTTAGAATGAGACCAGTGAATAACTTGGACGCAACAGACACTGGACTGATACTTCTGTAATTGTCACATAGACTTCGGGCTCTTTTTTGACAACAGGAAGTACTGTTGATGAGCACCAAACCGTCTTAAGGAGTTTTGTCAATTCTGATGTCAATCTCTCCCAACTGTCTTTGAAGAGAGGGAAGAGATCTGGACCAGCAGCCTTGATACGCTTCAATAGCTGGAGATTCACGACCACTTTTGCTTCCTACGGAAGACCGCCTGGAACGCAATAACTGACCATTTGGGTCCTCTCTTCCACATGGTCTGGTTGAGGTCAGCTGAAGTGTTCTTCAAAACGTTCAACCTACCTGCCAAGATGGCTTGATAGGTTAAAGATAAGTGAACTATCTTTCCCACATATGGTCTCACTAACACCGACTCTGCAGCCAGTACAACCAAGCAGAATGGAAAAAACCTCCTGTTATTCCTGAACAAAAGGGCACGTCCTACCTCTTTCGACTTTTCGACCAAGTGCTGCTCACAGTCTTTGTGCAAGCTTTTGGTCAGCTTGCTTTCAAGTTCTCGACGGCCGTCATCATATTCAGAACCAGGTGGAATCTAACATCGCCTTTTGTGGGGTTTACCGGCGTGGCAGAAATCCAGTTCTGTAGTAACTGCACAGCTCCTTCGAAACAATTCACCATATCAATTCTTCATAGCTGCTACGATTCGTTCCAAGTGCTCGCTAAGTTCTCCCACCTGATGTAAACTGGGTAACTTGTTCGCCAATGCTTTCCAATAAGCGTTCTTTATAATCTCCTCGCTCGAGTGACAAGTAGGTATACTGCATCTACCAGTGTACTGCCTCTAGGCCTGTGCAAACGTAGGGATTGAACAAAAGAACTCGTCTGACAATCACAACCAAACACCCGCCTTCTAACCTTCTCGTCACTTAAACGCTATCCTGCTACATTGATGAGGTGGTCGGGCTTGTGTACTGTTTTGATCCGACGGGCTATGCTGACTAGGACTCCGGTCCTTCCAGGTGCAACCTTGTCAGACAGGCCAAAGGGGAGCAGCCAGACGAAAAGCAGTTACACTCATAGGATTGTATGTCGCACTGCTGNTCCGCATGTGTACTTCATCTGATAGACCCGGAGTAAGAATTATTGTTCATCCCAAGGCAGTTTATGTAGAATGTTGACGGTACCGGCGAAAACGCCCAAAAGTCTTGGTAGGTATTTCAGTACGTGCTATGCACCGTACGTTTCACATTTCAAGCGAAAACCACCAGCACCTTTTCGGCAAGCAGGGCAAAAGTAAGACCAAATACATCTGGAAACACATGTATGTTACATCCCAGCAGTACGCGTACATAGTTGAACACAAAACTCGTCGTCTTCGTGCAAGTTGTAATTGATGTAAGCCTTATTGTTTGCTTTATTTAGGGCAAGGAATGGTCGCATCACTCGATGGTCAGTCGCGTAACGGAAGTACAGAGGGAAAGGTCGCCACCGCCATTAGATGGTCGTAAACATCATCAGCTGGTGATCATTCAATAAATCGTCTTCTTCGAGAAACTCTTGCCTGGTTAACAAGCACATTTTTAGACGATAGTACACATACATGGATAAACACACACAGTTGGGCGGCATCCGATTCGGATTAGCCTGTCACAGTGACCGAAGCCAACGGACGCCTGCGCTTAACCATCACCGCAATTGGATTGCACCGCACCACTTACAGTTCCACTCACACACCACATATCCAGTGTAAACCCGAAGGAATAAGACCGGGAGTTGTGTCAGTGGGGCCTTTGTGTCCAGCCGGCCAATGCTGGTTAGCCAGTTGAATCGTTAGCGGGGAAAGCAAACCCTTATCTATCGAAAATTAAACAGAAGGAGACGGAAATGGCGGGATCTAAACTGAGAAGAAAGATTTTTGAAGTGTAATACAAGAAGCATTGCAGTATGAGAGTGCAGGTTAGTGCACCCCAAAGAAGATAAGGATGTAAAGCAAAGTTCACATTTGACTACGAAAAGTCAGATAGGTCATTCATCATACAGTACACCAACAACGTTGAAGAAACGAATAGGTAGAGGATTGCAGACACCCAGGTTTCTGAAAATGGGGGCGGATTGATTGCCAGACGACCAGGCTGTTGGCCGATGCGATCATTAACAGAAGTAGAATGGATCTACTGATATGATCTACCTGACCTGAGCCTAGCGTACTGGTCGTCCCTTCGTCGACGGTGTACTATGAGTAGGTTGGTGACCTACTAATCCTAAACGGCCAGCACATCCGCAGCAGCACACATCGCAACGCCATATAGTCACGTCACCGCGACTCATAGCACCAGTGGTTCCCTTGCGTACTGCACGCTTTCGTTCTCGGCCGCGCAACAACCGCTCGTTGAACTTTCAGAGGCCCATCCGGATGGTATTGCTCCAGGTCATCCGGTTCAACGCTAACTCTTCCCAACATCTAAAATCGGTGTTCCAACGTGAAAGACTTAGCTGCACAACATCCTGCTATCTCTGCTTCTGGTCATTAGGATTTCGGTTTCCTGATTTCACTTGTACCTACAATAGCTGCTTCGGGATACGGTCATCGCCCATCCGACGG
>QNGE01005177.1:0-41541 GCA_008508345.1 Paragonimus westermani | reverse complement strand
TGGAAAACAAAGACTCAACGCGTTGACCCCCGTGTATTAGTATCGACCCTGGAGAGTAGAGTGCACAGAGAAGCATGTCAAGCTAGCGAGGCACAGAGCGAGTTGTTATTGTAGCCTCGAGATGGATGTTAAAAAATGGATAGTTTGACTAAAACAAGAGTAGGTAAAAAAACAGTCGTCAAAAAGGTACAGATGAATGTGACTATCAAAGTATTATTTATTATAGTCGCTACAAGTTGCGGTTCAATCTCGTCCTGTCTGCTCTCTCAGCATCAACGTAGGAAGTGTTTAAATCATAGTCATCTGCGGTTTCAAAGGTTTTCAACTACTTTCTTCTATAGGAAGTCGCTTGAATGGGCTGTTTCAGTTTTCAATAGGGACGTTCTAACACTCACTTGTCTACCGGATTGTATATCACAGCTTTTATGTTGGGCACATCATTCCGTCGCAAAAACCGCATAAATTTAACACTGCATAATTGAGCTCCTTGTCGGCAACTATTTATGCAGGTTACCAACTCATGCAAATAAGTAATGCACCCACTTCACAATTAGACTTGTATTTCCAAAATAATGGTTCGTATTGTGCGAAGGATCGCAAGGGTGTTTCTATATCATCCACTGTCCGCAGACGATCGCATGTGGGTGTTAGTATTTTTGTTGGTTTATGCACACCAACAACTCCATACACAACTTGCTCGAGCGCTTGGCAGCTGTATACTTAGCCTCCTTGTTTATTAGGATGTACCGATGTAAAGTATCGTCTCACGAGACTTGCTGCAACTTTTTTATAATATAGGTCGGGTCTTCTGCTTATTCGTATAACGTTTGTATAACGTTTCACCGTAGCAAATGAAAACGGCCAACAGCGACATGCCAGGAAAATTTACAAGCTCAGCCCCCAGACCTTTCTCAGACAAAATCCCTCTTCCGAGAGAGTATTCAACCGTTAAAGCAACCTCCCCTCTGAAGTTGTGAACTGCGTACCAATATAGTATTTTGAAGCATTACTGGATTCTCATAGAATTAACACTTCCTTAGGCCCGTAATCCTTACCTGTTCTTCGTAGTTACTGTAATCCCCAAGAGTGATGTTACACCCAGTTCTCAACGATGGCCCTTCAGATTCATGGACGCCCGCCTAGAGTACTGAATAAGACAGGCCAACTAGGGCCGGAGGTCTTGGGCGTCCAACCTCGAACCTCTGTGTTAACCGCTGAAATGTAGCAAGGAAAGTGAGCTCGGATACGAAGTAAAAGAAAAATCGATGAAACTTAGTTTATTTAGTTGTTCTAAAATGAACTGTATAAGATATAAAGTTTCAACGGTCACTTAATAGTAATCAACCTGAGTTCCATGCGACGGAGCTACCTGAGGAACGTTATTATACACAACAGGTTACACTATAGCTTTCTGAATGGATCATCATCGAGCAACTCCAAAGTGCCATCATTCATAAGGCGCACTAGAGGACGGCACGGGTCAATGTTACGCCGATATTTCTGAAGAAACAATGGACATTAACATGGAATTCAACAAGAGCTACCTTGTTATACTCACGATCCTTGAACTTTTCATTGCGTGGGAGACCTCTATCAACCGGCTCAAGACTAGAAAAACTTATAAGCAACGACAGGAACACACTAAATATCCGGGTTCACTAAAAGGGAATAGGCACCATAACCTAGCATTAAAGAGCAGCCGAAAGCAGTTACAGCTGTTAAGTAGGTGACCTTAAAAACAAAACCATAAGAACTGAAGCAACCTACGGGATAATGGACTACCCAAAACCGCATAAACGAAGACGCTGTTCTCTTGGAGAGAACGGCAGAACCCAGAGACTTGGAGAAAACCATAACAAAACGCCCGGCAACGTAGCGCAGATTTTTAAGTAGTACAACGTATTCGACACTTCATTGGTTTATTGTGGGGAAAAGATTTGCACTCATATGGTTTGCTGCCTCCAGATGTTTTCGTGTGGTTCCGTAATCTTATGCGATCTGCCTCCTCGGCTACGCACTGGAGTGATGGATCAATGGGTTGGTAGCGGAGGTGGGAAGTAGCTGAGTGCAAGGGTTTCTCATATGAACGCGTAAAATGACACAAGCAAGTGCGATAATGCTGAACTGTAAAAAAATGTCTGGGCCAATACAGAGAAGGATTACCAGGTCGAACTTTGAAACTAAAAACGGAATTGACAGTGATTGCGCGTTCATCGAGAGCCTTCCATGCTTTACAAACACAGCCGGAAAAAGCTATGCACACAGTTCAGTTGGCTGTGTTGCATCTCAATTGTAAAATGGTGGTTCCTGAGGTTGCCTGTTACTGTCATATTAAGCAACGACTTGCGCTAGAGAGTAGATATTCGTTTCCGTGAAATGTGGCGGCATGTGTTAGGTCGGAAAGAGGAGGATTTTTTGTGTAGTTCTTGAGTGCATTTATGTACCGCGCTGGACGAAATCTCGAATTGTGACCTCACAGATTCCTTCCTACGACGTGGCTCAGATATCAGTTCGTTCTTTTAATTTACTGGTTTCTGGAACTACCTCCATTGATGCGACGTTAACTATCACACTGAGGGTGATTCTGGAAGTCTTTTATTTTCACATTTACTTTGAACTTGGTTTATTCAGTAGATTCAGTATGCTACTGGTTACTGTCGTGCTCCACAAGCTCATCGCCACATCCTGTCTCGAATGGCTGCCTTTTGAGTCGACAGATATTGAAAAAACCCAAATCAGTTGGATCTATCGCAATGCCATCTTCTTGATCCGTACACAAAAGTTTTCCTCGACATTATGTTACTGCGAATCGGAAGCCATAAGTTAAAACGGTGGGTCTTCGAACGCACTTTGTTTACTGATTTGCCTACCGTTCACTTGCGGACTTCAGCACAACAAATGCGCTAGGGAGCTGGATGCGAGAGGACCCTCAGCAAAACCGCACTACAGCCGCCGAAGATGATGAGAGGCGACGGGAACCTCAGTCGACCTTCAGAATTCAGACTGGTTGAGCGACGTTCATAGTGGCGATAGCCATAACACTATTATCTTAATGAACGTTGCCCACAGTAGTGAGGAAAGCACCGATTCGCTACACAGCCACAATCCCTTGATGTTAGTGGATTGTGGTGGATTTACATTCACACGAACTCGTGAACAAGTACGGCGGTACTGATAATGTAACACTTACGCCCCACGCAGTTTAGCATATTGGGGACGTCGAAGGTGATCCCACGACAGACCCGAGTGATCTGAATCTCTTGCACTGTATCGGTGCATTGGATGTGCATCTGCAGAGAACTACAAACACTTTCGACATCCCACTTTGCGAACGACAGTTATGGCAATTAGTGCAGAAGTAATCGCTTACATCAGTGTGATTGACTTGTTCAGGCATCTGTCTGTGTGCAGTTTCTGCTGGAGTTCTGTCTGTCTGCAAGCCCTATTGGAAAATTGTTTGTCTTTATGTATTTCCGATGTATCCGCGACCGCTTGACATGAACAACTCCACCATTCCATATTTTCATCGCATCGATTTACTTGTCAAATCTAAGTGTGCTCCCATTCTCAGCAACACTGTGGCTATCCTGTTTAACCCAAGATTGCTGCTGACCATAATCATTCGCCCTTATCCACCAGAAGTGGATAATCAGTTGATCATACACTTTTCCAGATCTGCGAGCAACGCGTGTCGGTGTGAATCCGCTGAAAACATGCCGGGACGTCCAGCTTGGCTTTTGCTTCAACGAACCAGTGAAATCGCTGAATCTCAAGGTCGTTCGGGGAAGCGTTGTTTGCTGAAATGCTGGTCGTAGGTTCCACGTTTTGTTCTTGATTTGTTGTCTACAGGAGCCTTCTTTGTATTCTATCAAATCCATTTTGATTCTGGATAGTGACGGAAAGCGAATAGTAGCAAAAGTTTGTTAATTTCCGTTTCATTGGTGATTCGTCTTCAGTATTATGATTCATCTTTCTCAAATGTGAAGGGACAGTTGGAATTCGAGTCAAAACTGTTCAAGAAAACAAGCAAGTCAAGCGGAGGTGGGTGTTGTAAATCCGGTTTGTGTAATTGGCGTTTTCATCTATGGATTCAATGAGTTGGTGGCGAAAACAGGAAACTTGGCTTTTGAGTGTTCCGTATTTCTGCGCAGTGAATCACGTGGCCGGAGACGATAACCCCGAAGTGCCAACCAAGTGCAGTTTCTTAACTGCGAAGAATAGAAACGATCCGAACTAAATTTAAAAGCAGACAGAAAGATACTTTCACATACAGGTAACGAGGAAAGCTGTTGCGACATTCCAGTGGACTACGCTGGTGCTCTAGTTTGATAACATGCCCCCTCAAAGCAATATTATTAGAGATGCTAAATTAAGCTCTACGTGAATAGTTGAAGTTTTTGAGGGTTAGAAAAGCAAAATCACCCCCACGGACTTTGACTATGTGTTAAGTTTATTAAGTCAATCTTCGTAAGAGTTCATGTGTATTCGTAGGACGGTCTTCGTGGCCCTCCGTTGAACAACTCCAAGTAATGGCTTATATATTCATAGAGATGAGGGTAGACGGCAGGGACATTCTGAGGATGATGTTGAACAAAGCTGCTACAGAGAAGTTTAAGGCATGCGAAAGATGCCTCTGACCGAGAGCCACTTTGGCGTCAGGTTTCTGCGTTTAGTGAACCTGAGAGAGTCTTGGAGTCCATCATCCCTGTGTCTCTAGTTATAGACTGAAGGATAGCACCATTAAGATGACAAGTGGTGCTAAAGGTTTGCCGAATGTGCATTATCGACTTTGAAACCCAGAAGGTTGGCTTGAGACCAGGAAAATAGTGCCTAAATCGGTTTGCAGTAGGGCGGAGTCTTCTGGAGTTTTAATTTTACGCCAGATTCTGGCGTCATCCGTGAATGGCAGCAGGAGAAAGATAAGTAAGGAGATTATGTCGTTTGTGTGAGTTAGAAAAGGAAAAGGTCCGAGAATCACCCCTTGGGGAACTCCACCTGAGCATCATACAGAAGCGCTTCAAGCACTGTGAGTGCGCTGATGAAAACGATTGCTTTGTAGTTGTATACAGAGTTACGGCGACCGCCCTTGTGTATAAAAGTTCGGTTGTTCACTCATCAACTCGTGGGAAAGGCACCCTGTTCGAGTGATTTTGTGAATTGCATGCTCAGAACGCTAGCAAGCTGTTTGGTGTCTTCCAGCAAAACAAGAGAAGGAATTTCATAATGCCCAATGGAGCTATCCTTAAGGTTACGCAGCTTGACTGGCACAGCTCGTGAAGACGTATCTACCGTACATATTCCCTCTGAAAGGACGACAATCGGGTGGGCGCTGTGCGCTATCGATAATGGTATAATGATGCTGTCGTAGAAGTCAGGTAGCAAATCGGTAGATTCAGCGTAGTTATTTGTAAGCTTTGACGGACCCATCAGCTGCAGAACACCCGCTTTTGCTTTGTGAGTGGAAGGGAAGAAACGGAATAGAGTTTCACGATCGGAGACAAATTGACTCTGCCAGTGGCAGAATTGATATTCTCTAGTGAGATCCACTTCATAGGTCAGGGTTTCCTCAGATTCCGACGTGAGATACAACCCAAGGCTTTCCGCATTCACACTTCTGACGTTTCTACGGGTGGTGCTTCCAGATAAGTGCAGTGTTGCAGATATAGTTGAACGTGATAATAGCATAGTCGCTTAATATCAGAACAGCAGCTATTTCAAAGTTATCGGCCATCAAATCCTTATTGGTAAGGACGTAATGCAGTCGAGGTGAGGCTTGACCGGTTCGACACCGTGTATAATCAAAAATGTGTTCCGCTGGACCCAAGGAAACCGTTGGATTAAAAAATTTCGAATCCGTTGAATCCTAGGAGCCCACATGGGAGCCAGTAAGGAAATTAATTTCAGGCAAGTGAAAGGCATCCATCACAAAGATACGAGAATGTCCCAATGAAACCCGGCAATGGTTGGTTCGTCACATAGAAGATCGGAAGACGGAGGACGGTACAGTACATCGACTAGCAGTTGTTTGAGTTGGTTAGTCCTATGGATCACTAGATAGATTCTGACATTGCAGGTAATATAGGATCGGTAAGCTGGATAGCGTTTAGTGAAGGGTGGGCATAAATAGAAGCACCGCCACATTTGCCAGAAGTTTTGTTGGCGCGGAATAAAAACATTTTCGTGGTCTCCAGCTCAGAGTAAATGAAATGCAAGGTACCAGGTTTCAGCAATCGCGACAAAGAATAACTCTGAGGACTAACAGAGCTCTTTCAGTTCGTTTAACCCCTGATCCACACTGCTACTTTGACGTGGATATTGGGCTTTTGTGCTACATCCATCCGGAGGGCTATACTGACTGAAACCTCGGTAATTCATACATCAGATGGACCAATTGGACGCAATCAGATGAGAAGCATATGCACTCATAAGGTTGTACGTCGCACGACTGACCTTGCAGGAGTGTTCAGGTAGCGAGCCACGATTCCGTGGGCATACAACAGAACTGTTTGTATGGTTGGGGCAGTGCTATTTTTCATATCAAGGAGTGTGTTGGGAAAGGTACTCTAAAGCAAAGAGCACTCTGACCGTCCAACGGTTGACCGTAGCCGCCTGTGTATTATGCGATACGGTGGAAAGTTATCGGGACTCACGCAGAAGCCTGATGTAGCTTCATGTTAATCCACTGTGCGCAGTAGTGCTTAGAGTCAGACGTTGATGTCTTATTCACTGCGCCTTCAGGCGGGGCAAGCTCCTCTTCGCCAAGTTAGTTAGACTCTTAAGTCACTGGTTCTAAGGTTATGGTACCCAAGAAAAATCCATATCCTCTCGTCTCGAAGGTCCGACTTCTGAGCCAGGGACTAGGGATTGGGTCCCCCAAATCAGCCCCTCCCTGACATAAACGACCAGGAAGTATCAGTTTTTCTGATAGTGCTATTATTAACCCGTCACGACATTCTTCTATTTTATCCCCAAGTTGTCTGTCTTTGATGTGCCCCCGGGTGATAGTTGTTTTCTGAGTCCAACACAACTTAAACATTGGCGCTTCAATGTCCGCACTCCCAAACAAGTCGGTAAGCGAGCTGCTCTGGAAAGTACTCTCTCAAGTCTGAAGTCTGATGTGTGCTGCGTGTCGAAGACGCGAGTGCATGACTCTAGCACCATTATCCACTGAGCACACCTCTAGGTAACCGTCAATCCGAGCGCTTCTCTCTTAGGGTCTGTGGTGACGCTGAAGTTTAATCTCGTGGCCAAGCTGGAGCTGGGGTGGGAACCGCACTGGCCTCTAGAGCAGAGCAACGTTTGCCCGTTTGTATCCCACTGAACAGTCGCTTGTGCGCTGTCATAATTAACTGGCATTCTGATAGTTGGGAACAGTGGTGGTGGTGTTTGTAGCTCGGGTTGATGGCATTCGAACGAGGAGAATGAAGAACGCTTACCAGGAAGCATTAATGAACAGGTTGCCCTGTTATAGTCAGGCGAAAGATCTTTATGAACACTAGTAACAAATCGCAGCAACTATGAAGGCATGCTGTGATGAGGTGTATTCCAAAGGAGCTATTTAGTTGCGACAGAACTGGATTTCTGTCAAGTCGATAAGGATCATACACAAGCTTCGCTCGATTCCATTTGGCTTATAGTATGACGACGACCGTGGGAAGCTTAAACGCAAACTGTCCAGAAACGTGCGCAAAGACCCTGAGCATCGAAAGAGATGAGAGGAGCCTTTTTATCTGGGAATTGCAGAAGACCTTTTTTCCGGTTCGCGGCTTTACTGGCCGTCGCGTCTGAGTAAGTAATACTATATGTGAAAAAGATGGCTCAGTTGTCATCAGTCACTCGCGCCGACTTGACAGGTGGGCTAAACATTTTGAAGAACAGTTCAACTGGCCCCAACCAGTTCCTATAAACGACGGAACCTGAATGGTCAATTATCACGTTTTAGATGGCTCTCTGTCGGAAACAGAAGTGGCCCTGGGGCTCAATTTAGTAAAGCGTAACAAGGCTCCGGGTCCAGACCTCCTCCCTCCTGCTCTTTTCAGGGATGGTGAGGGTAGGTTGATATCATACCTGATACAACGCTTCCAGATGATTTAGGAGACGGAAGAGGTACCTTGTGACTGGTGTCCGTGAACAGTGACTCCCGTTTTCAAAAAGGGACCACAGAGGCATCAGTCTAGTGTTTGTTGCATCCATGTTACTCACAAGCCTCGTTTGACGTCGGCTCACTAAGCCCAGGGAGAGTCAGACACGCTAAGAACAGGCAGGATTCCGATCCGGTCGAGAACGCGTTAATCCCATTTTTTACCCTACGACGAATCTTGAGATATCAGCACTCATAGGCAGCCGACGGTCGCGGTGTTTTTAGACCTAAAGGCTACTTTTGATTCATTTCCCCGTAACACTCTCCGGAGTTACCCTCTTCGTAAACGAGTACCAGGAAAGTCTGATGAATCTGTTGAGATCACTGTATGCTTGCTCCACAAGCGGAGTGAGAGTTTATGAACAACTCTCTCGAGTGTTCACCCCTTCGAATCGTGTTTGTCAAGCGTGTCCGATTTCCCCCTTCTTGTTCACTTTTGTCATGGATGGCATTTTAAAAATTGCGGTCGAGGAGTCCAATGAGCTTGGTGTTGAGCTTCTTCCCGGCGCTAGGTTGACCAAGCTGGAATATGCGGATGGCATCGGCTTAATTAGCCCTCTCTGTCGAAGATATGCAGACCATGCTGAACAAGGTGAGTGACTGGGCTGATTTTGATGGTATGCGCTTCAAAATGTGGAGTGCTGCTTCAAGACCGGGACATTTCCGCCTCCAGGTAATCCGCACGAGATTGAACAGTTTCACGTACTTGGGCAGCACTATCTCGTCGGCTTGTAATGTTGCTAATGAGATACCAGGAAAGACGACAGAGGTACGAGTTATCCTTGCCAGTGTGTGTCATCTGTGGCGTTGAAATGACGTTCGGTTGTCACTAAATAGGAGGGGTACATAATGCTGATGTACGTCCTGTTTTACACTATAGTTCAAAAACGCGGCCTGTTCGTAACGAAGATGTCAACCGACATTGACCGCGTTTGACCATCGTTGTATGTGCCCCTTAGCACACGGATCGTGTGGGCAACCTGGCTCTTCGCCGGCGCGTATTCCGAAACACTCCGAATGCGCGATCAACTGGCCATCCAATCACGTTGTGCAGCCTGCGATGGTCAGGTCACATACTCCGTATGCTAGCTGAGCGTTTGCCGTTCAGGTCATTATGTAATGAGACCTTTAACGGTTAGGCAGAACCGCGTAATGGTCAGGCAACAACGTGGTCATGAAATATGGAGACCCTGACTGTTCCACTGAGCGAAGTGGGTATGTATCGCCTGCCCGGCTGAGATCCTCGTGATCACTCAACTCGTTGGTTAGAAGCGCAGTCAATGTCGCACCTGCATTCGTACCATTTCGACTTCGTGTGTTTCGTCTTCTTCGGTTAATTTTCAATCTAATTGACAATGTTTTCTTCCAGGATATACCACGTCACTGTCAGGGTAAGGGAAGGCAAGCGCCACGGTGCTTTCTGGTCGGGCTTTTGGATGCCACGATGATGGTGATGATGAGTTCCTTCAGCTTACTGGGAACGCCCTGAACACTTGTATATGGGCATTTTAAAGAGTTGATAACAAAATGGTGGACATGAGCCGAGCCGGGCAAGCAGGATTCCTCGTTTACTTGGCAGATGGTCCGGATTGAGTTTCTCGCATTCCTTCTCTGACCGATCTGGTTGAAACGATATCCCTGCGGAAACGACGATGTCGATGCGGAAGCGTACCAGGACCTGGGCTGAGATATCCTGAGAAGTTTCAGTAACTTTAGGAAGTCGCTTGTGCTTGTCCTTAGAGGAGAGGGGTGGGAGGCATGCGGGAGGTTCGGTGAGTTAGAATGTTATCGAGCTCGAAAGTGGATGCAAGGAGTCTCCACTGACTTGAGTCCTGCACAATGACATCATCAGGCAGATCAAGGACACCTGGGATCATAATTTTCCGAGACCGACCAGTAGGAGGAGGTTTCTTTTCCAAGTGTTTCTGCCATTAGCGCTTTGCCTGTGTTCTGTCCGACTGTACGGAAGCGCAGGAGTATAATCGACGTTTGTAGGCGTCCGAAGAGTTGATTCAGTCACTGCTGGTCCTTACAACACCACACGAGCCAGCTGAGGTTTGCTGATCTGTTCAGGGCCGACTTTTATCAGACGAGTAGTGGGAAGCAGACAAGCTTGAAAATAGTACACTCCATATCTCCTATTATGCTCACATATAGGTTTGTGTGAGCTCTCTAGGCATCTTGGAAGGTCCTGAACTACAATCGATTCTTCATGGGCAGCACATTTGGACCTCTTCACATCTAGAGTGGGTGGGTCTTCCGGGGCTTTTGCAGCGAAGGCAGGCTTCTTGGTTACCACAAACGCGTGTGACCGCACAACATTTTTTGGCCCGATCCTGGTGAAATCAGACGGTTGACAACGAGACTGCTCGCCAGTGGGCAAATTGCATGTTGTTTTTGAAGGAGCAGAAATGTCTGCGGTTGCCAGTTGGTCGAGAAGACGTACATGAACCACAGTGTAAATTAGTGCAGTTCATTTCAGTTGGAATGAGAATTTTGTAGGTCTCCTGGAGAAATCGTATGTTTGACACGCGAAATCATTGGTTACAGTGGAAGCATTGCATGACGTATACCCCAGCTACCTTAAAGCAGAAACCACAGTTTTAGCCTTTATCCATTGTTATGGAACGAGAACTGGAAAGTACCCAAAGGAGACCATGAACCTCGCGAAACAGCCGAAACTGTATCACGGCAGTCTAAAACGCGTCGTATTCGCACGACAATCGCGGCGATCTCCTGCAATTGTAAGACGTTTTTGCTCAGCGGGTTGGGTTTCAGCTATTAATGCACAAGTTTATAGCTGGAGATCAGAGGTATCCTGATCTAATAATGTTTCCTCATTCAGTGCGGACGACTGTTGGCCTGAGAGGCGAGATTACTGTGATTACATAGGCTTATTGTTAGATAATGAAGTCATGGAGGTTGTCGACCGGTTTGTGTACCTGGGAAGTTGCATCGTCGACAATGGAGGTGTGGGGAATGAAATAGAAGCACGTATCTCTACTGCTAGAATGGTATTCGCTAATCTGAGGGCACCCGTGGCGACACAGATGTATCTCTCTGAAGCTTAAGGGTCACGCGTATTAGGCGACAATGAGGGCTGTGTTGCTTTACAGTAGCGACACTTGGCCGTTGAGAGTGGAAGACGTGAGTCATCTTGTGATATGACCACCGATGTCTGCGTTCAATCGCTCAGTTCGCGTGGCAACAGGGAGTAAGTAACGAAGAGGTTAGAAAGCGGGTGTTTGACGCTGATTATCAAACAAATTCTTTTGTTCACTCCTTTTGTTAAGGATGCCGGCTAGTCATCTGAGCACTGTTTACCGATGTTACGGCCGACCGGCGCAAGGTTCGATGTAGACAGATGATGATCTGGCGTAGACGAATGAAATCGTCCACAGTCGGTGGCTAGAGACGTTAAGCGGTGGGTGTTGCCTGAGTTATTGATTAATCTTCAATAGAGCTTATCCCAGCTCTTGTTCCGGTGGGCTAGCCAACGTTTCATTTTCTGATATAAGAGTACCATTACTAATATGTGCATATGCGGTAATTCACTAACGTATCACTAGGAGATCGCAGAGTTGTCAGTTGTCTGAGGGATATTCCGCTGGTTATACACGGTCGGAGGCGCTTTCCCACGTGGCCAGCTATCAGTGTGAAGCTGTCCGGCCTGCGTATTCGTTGCTAATTCGTTTCATCATCATCATAGACAGCAATACATCAATGGTTCACACTAATGCTTAACTGCCACACAACCATGAAGAAAAAGCAAACCCTGCATAGGAAGAGAGAGAAGGGGAAAAAAGGGGACGGGACGGGACCTAACTACCTAAAATAACTACGTCTATATTCAAACATTCAACATCAAGGTGCCTACACCTTGCAAACAAACAACCGAGCTGCAATCGATTATCTGGCATTGCTAGCACCTTATTATTCCACTCCTCAACCTTGTGGAACAGGATACTGTGGTTTGTCTGATTTTTACCTATCGACCTGCTTGGTATGAGTGACTATCGATGTGGTCACCACACCATCCAGTTTATCCCAAGCCGTCAGACCGCGTCAAGATGCAGTGTGGTTTTGAAAACCGAGATAGACAGTACGGTGTTGGATGTTGCATGAGTACGCAGAAAAAGCAGCACTCCGTCGTTGAACCGTTGGCGCATAAGACTTGGCAAGGGGATTTCCAGGATTGTAGATAAATTTGAGGGCTTCGTGATCAGTGACTTTAGTGAAGTGAACACTGAACAAGTGTTCATGAGGTCTGGTGACCGCCCAGTAAACAGCCAATGCTTCTTTCTGTTTTCGCGCATATTCACACTCTGCTTTATTGAGACATCTAGAAATGCCAATAACGAGACGACTTGTTCTAGCACAGCTTCAATACCTGTTGGGGACGCATCAGTAATCAATGGAGAAAACGTAAGCAATACTGCACTGGAAGACAAAATTCAACAGAACTCGGAGAGTTCGTTTGTGTAAGTCAGTCCGAACGGAATTGTTTTGAAGAAGGTTAAATAAAGGCTTTGCCCAATCGGCGAAATTAGGAGAGTTGAGAACAAAACTTATCAAAGGTCTTTGGAGTGGATGCCCTAGATAGGAGCGAAAAACAATCAGGTTCAGGACGATAACCATTCTCATCAACGAGAAACCCTAGACACGATAACTTGAACGTGCCAAAAATGCACTTGGAAGGATTAATAGCAACGGTTAAAGAGCAAAAATGTTCGAGTCGGGCTTATAATGGTGTTCATAACATCTTGAAATATAGCAGGTGACACATTCAAACCGAAGGGCAGAAAATTGTACTCAAACAATCCGAAAAGGGTATTGACGGTTGTCAGAGCACTAGGAGCCTCGTCAAGTGAAATCTGTAGAAAAGCATATTTTGAGTCGAGCGTTGGAAAATATTTTGAACCATGAAATGGATGCAGAATGTCCTCTGGTTCAAAAGTGGTACAACTCTTCTGCAGAAGGAATCTGTTGAACGTCAGCCGGTACTCACCGCAAACTCGAGACGTTTCACCGTCACGTTCAAGCGGAGTCACAGTGGGCGTATCCCAAGTCGAAGACTGCAGGGGCGTTGATGTACAAGTTTATCGGTCGCTTTTCGGACAGATTCACGTAACCCTAAAGGGGTGATTCGTCGCTTCATAAAGATCGGATTGTCTTTAAGTTCGAGTGGGACTGGTTTAATACGCATACTATTAAAAGCTTCCTAACACTTAGGGAGTAAATTGCGCATTTGTCATTTACGTGCATCTGAGAACAATGAAACAGAAATGTTCAGAAGTTTCATATTTTTTAAATCAACGGTTGATGGTCCATGATCAATAACTCAAACGTGACAATTTTTACTAGTGGGCTGAGAGTCAGAAAGTGTGATTTGAAAAGAACGAAGAATTGTTAGGGCTTGTCCAATGTTACCTTTCACGTAAACTTTAGAAGGTTCTATAATTACTGCCTTCGGGCACTTTACGAAATCAACAGGGATGTATGATTCAACGCTACCAGTATCCACAATGAATGAACGTTCAACACAATTATTGACTAGATGGGTTCGTTTAATGTGGCTGGTAAAACGTGCCAGTGAACGATCACGGGCTACAAGGGCTAAAGTTGTCAATATATGCGTCCTTGTAAAACAACAAAATCCTGTTAGGAGGTACGCAGAAACGCGGCTAATTTCAAAAAGTTTCGCCTAGAATACATGCCAACAAGTAACACAGTAGCAGCGCAAAAAGTAGCGCCTGGAGTTGAAAAACCGTCTTAGCATCAACCCGAGATTCCCATATAGCATCGTATATAAATTTACCGAAGGTCTTCTTGCACTCCCATAGCTGCATGCGGAAGACAGGGCCACCAGTTCCAAACTAGTCATAGCCACTTTTCTTGAAATTCCCTATATTCGCGTCTTTGCTTACAACCGCCATGTATCGTGCTTCAAATGCTAGTCTTCTTGGTAGCGAGTTATCTGGCCTTGATCGTACCTCCTCAGTGGGACTGAAAAGACGTGCAGGAAGAAAGACAGCGAGTTCCTTAGTTGTTCTCAAAGCCAGAACAAGTTTCCGTAGATCTGGAAGGTTAGCACCGTACTCCACATTTCCAATCAAGGCTATCGCAGTGAACTTACCAACTACAGATCCACTGCTTTATTGTCTGTTCCAAGAGTTCTGGAAAGGGTGATGGGCGGTCCACTCAGAATTTACATTGTGAGTTACTGCCAACTAATCACCGTGGATTTTGAAATGGCTTTCCATGCCTGACAAACGTACGTAAAGCCAGGAGGCAACTGGGCCAAATTGGCTGATGGAGGTAAGCCAGTAGATGAAGTTTTCCAGAGCCTTCAACAGTCACCCGCACAATATTTGAAAATCTACCAGCCTGGTGTTTATAGTGCTCTTCTTCGGAGCCCCGCTGATTATTTGAAAGACCCATACTTCAATCTGGGGTTAATAACGTGCTCTCTGACGTGCATCTTGCAACTAGTGGCATACCTCAGAATTCTATTCTCTGTCCGCTGTTGTTGATATTCGTCTTCGAACTGTCAGCTCGTAAGTTCCTCTGCAGTGTTACACGCGAACGACACGAATATATGACGAACAGTGAATAGTGTTGCTGAAGAACGTCACCAACTTTGCCAGTTTGCATCGCTGGGTGACAACCGGCCAACCCCTTCCCCACGTGTAGGGTGAAACACGTTATTAGTACTTTAACTGCATCAGTCAAAGTTAACAGGATTCTTAGGATGCCAAACCAGTTGTTGTAACCTTTCAATTAGACGGCTTCTTCCTAATGTTTACTTGCTGGCACTCTCTAACCTTGGATTAATTATTCAGTCTTGTCAATCATTTCTTGCAAGACATTCGTATGGCCGAGGTTACAGAGCATGACGTTGAAGTATACGTCATCACTTCACTCAGAATGGTTTTTTAACTTAAGTCAATCTCCCGTGTATTATGAATACCTCAGGTAACCTTATTAACTTATAGAATGTCACATTAGCCGTCGCATCCTCTGAATAAGGTTCTTACGCTTAATACGACTGGTTGCAATACCGGATGAATCGCTTTTATTCCCATGCCCAAGTCAATTCTGCTGCTACATCAACTAACCCAACCGTATTTTGATGCATGTCCCCATGACCCTTGCCTTCCTAAAATGAGACCACTTACCTGTTTTCGCTTTGTTTGCTTTTTCTTTACTCTACACACTTACCGTCAGACACAGTCGGATGTATACTAGAACAGTAAGCCTTCTGTATCCTGTAAAATGTCAATGCTCGAACACACCGCCTAACTGTTTATCTCGTCAGCCACGGCAACCAAAATGAGCGTTTTAATCGCCTCCTAATAGGCTGCCGCCCAAGTGCTTAATCTGCTTCAGAAGGTCGGTAAGAACGTCACGCATTGTATCCCTATCACTGATTGAACGGTTACGTGCTACGGTGTTGCTGTTGTAGTGGACAAACACCGGTTTGCGCCGACAAACCTTAACTAATATACAAAGCCTGACAGCACATAAGACGGGACTTAAAACGGCCAACATTGATAGGTGAGCGCAAGCTTTTCATCAACGAGCAACATTTCTAGGTACTGCACTGTGCAAGGATATCCACTGTTGCACACTGCTTTGAAAAGTACTTATATACGGGCAATGTTGACTATATTTTAATCTCGTGATAGTTTCCGGTGAGTACTCTTTGTAAATATGTTCTCGTAAATAAATTGCGGTTAGTTTATCGCAGTAATTTATCAAACCACCTCATCGTCTGTAGGAACACAAGATCATATGGGGTTCTTCACTTACCAGACCACGTTCTATTTGCTCATCGTTCCAGCCGAAATAACCCTACTAGACGGTGCCACATGCGTATACCGCAACGTGAGTGATGTCTTTCTATATGTCATTGGTGATGTTTTGGAAAACGAAGTGAGTCCTCTCGGATAAGCATAATTCAGCCATTATTACCCTGAATTTAGCTGATACTTGTTAGTGCCCTGAATTGTTTGTATGAGTCCATTAGCCAGATTCTGAAGCGATGCGTCGAAAAGAAAACAGTTTTGGACAATTTGGACCTAATTTTTCTGGCTGTGGATGAGCTTTGCAATAGTGGGCAAGTTCACTCCTTCCACTTCACGTGTGACCGTTTGCAGAATTCTAATGGAGTGCGATTCTACCGCCTTGGTGGGTCGAGTTGGTACAAGAACTGAAGATATTCCTCTTGGAGAGCAAACAGTTGCCCAGGTGAGTAGTTCGTACTAGAGTGCACGGTCTTGTGTTCTTCAATTACGAGAACGTGTTCAAAACCTCGGCTAAACAAGCTCGATATCCGGACATTGTTTTGTAATCTGACAGCTTCAGTTTGTCCCATCAACATCATCGACGATAATGTGCCTACCGGGTGAGATGCTTGAACGACCTAACATGCTACAAATAGCGTCCACTTCATTGGACGTGAATAATGTAGCTGGATATTCATGTGGATCCACTTGACAAACTAAAAGCTGTTTAGTTGACACATCTACATAGTTCTTGGTTTAGTCGCGTTGCTATTTGACCCATGGGCTGAGGAAAGTCCAGTTTGCAGTCTTTATACTTACCTACCCGTAGAATTTTTTGTCCATGACGGATGGGCATCTTCTATCTGGTTTGTCGGTGAGATCAATTGGGCAGAAGCGCTCAGTGTCTGAAATTTCATTCAGCGCGATTATCGGTCATTTAGCCCAAACCCTAAACTTGGTTAAGGATACAACCACGGTGACTTAAATTTAAGGTCAAACTTAAATAGCTGCCGGGGTGTATCAGCCTGGCAAATAACGACACGGTGTTTTGAGGATAAGGGAGATATAACGAACATTTGAGAGGATGACTATCTCGTTAGACAGGAGTTGGGATGTCCAATAAGTTCGATTGTTTTGGGATATTCGGCAGTAAAAGATAGTCCACATTAAAAATGAGTGGTCAATTTCTATTTGGTCATATACTGTGCATGATAGGCCACATTCCTGGTCCATATGTAGTTTGTTCTTGGGCTGTATGGAAGATACTGGTGTGCAGTCAGATTGTTGATAAAGCAATTTTAACTGCGGCCTGGTTGCCATGCGTGGGCAATTAAACAATACGCTCTGTTCGAAACATCTTAGGCGGGTTTACTAGCCTGTAAGTTTAGAGTAAAGGTAGGGCCCGATAATTTGAAGTGTAATACATTCGGAAAAACCTGATGACCGAACATGGTCACTTCTGCTGCATTTACCTGTTAGTAACTAAGAGGCATCCGTCTAGAACGTGACTTAGTGGTCTAGTTTGCAAACAGCATACTATTGACTCAGTTTTACGTTTCCCAACTATCGCATCTCTGTTCGCATGCCCAATCCAGTCAACCTCAGAAACCGTGATCATGTTGTCCATTAGCTGTGATAAGTTCGACTTCCTAACGTGTGTTGGTGAAACAAATGCCCATCGCCTGCAGATGAGCAGAAGGACGGAACGACTGTTTGCATCATCAAATTCGTTAAGGCCCGGCTGCGTAAAACGACCGCTACGAACCAAATCTAAATATATTTCTCACTCTGGCCACACATATCCGTTATACTCTAATACCTCTGTCAGTACTTCAACTGTCTAAAAACATCCGATCTGCGATAAGCATCCCAAAGATCAGCGTTAACTTATCGCAACCAACCATATGGGCGAGAGCTCAAGCTCCGAGCACCTCTATACCTTTACCCTGATTCGAGTAGCCGACTGGTAGGTCATGCGTGTGTATTGTAGTATTGTAGCATGTATCTTATTGTACAATATCCACAAATTTAGCCTCCGTAAGACAATTTGACTTTCTTTTTGTTTTAGGCCATTCAAAATGCAAAGGAGCAAATCAAGCTTTCGTTGATGAAGTAATTGTGAATTAATGTTCTACGTTTTTTTCAATGACAACTGTGATCACTCGTTTCAACTTTTTCTACGCGCTGAAAATATTGCGCAAGTTCGTTCTCACTTGTTTCCTTAGAACAGAAAGTAGAACGATGCCCATCACTTTAATAACTTTAGCATGTGGTATTTCCGTAGGGTTTTTTATTGGATCTATATATGGAACAACGTTGTAACGAGTCTGCTTAAGATGGACCCACTTCGAATAAGCAGAACAGCAATGCGGGGAAACAGTTCAGTCTGTTATTCCCAGAATTTCTTCAATCAGCTTGAATAGAAGACTTTGTGCGCACTCTGTAGATTTGTACATTGTGAAATCGTGAACTAGGGTTGAATTCCGGTAAACACTGTAGGAAGTATTTTTTCATCAGGATTGGAATGCTCGTGAGTGTGCTGAATGGCGTGGTACAACATAAAATCGGTTCACATTTACCTTCTAGTTTCCACAGACAGAAGACAAAAGGCATCCGGATTGGATTGCAACAGTAAAGAAAGTGTTCTGAAAAATGGTTCGTAAACTGATGTATGAGTTGCGCGTATCGTTACCACACAAACCTTCTTTATCGAACAAAGTGTCTGCGGCCAAAATCACATCATAGGTTTGTTGCTGCCAATTTCGAGTGGGATAATTCCAATCCAAAAACCAAAAACTGCACTGGGTAATTTCATTTGTTGTGGCGTTTCGCAATAGGTGCCTGTAAATCTGGGCATCATTGTCAGAAAAGGTCACGAACGAAGCACCACATCGACCAGCTACTAGGCCGCATAAGCCTGTTCCAGCACCTAACTTATTTCCACGTCGTTAGTACAAAAAACATTTACCTCCAAAACTTGACGTCCCTCAACAAGGTGTGTGTTGTTCACGATGTATGTGGATAAAGCTTTTGCGCATTCCCACGTAAATTGTCCATAGCGATTACTGACCTCAAGAATTTCTGAAATGATGTTTCAAGTGTTTAGATTTACCTGATGTCTGAAGACCGACAGTCAAGGTTTCTCCATTTGACTTGACGAATACGAATGATTTGTTCTCCATTGATCTGATGTAGGTACAGTCCCATTGGCTAATCCATGTAGTAGCTGAAAGGTTTAAACACGATCGGGTGGTAACAATTGAATGCTGTTATGGTTTCAGAATGACACTTGGGGCATCCACTCTTTCGAGCTACTGTTGTAACAGAGATGCTTTATATTTATTTAACAATGACCTCCGCCGACCGTCTTCAAATAGGCTTGCACACTATTTCACGTCGTGCACACTAGTTGGAACAACCGAGTAAAAGCCTCCACTAGCGATTTCAGCGAAATCCAGTGTTTTTTCGACCCACGAAGCACCGTCCCACATGCTACAGTAACTGTTTCATAAACGGCTGCGGTCGTCGTGCTGAGGACAATACGTACTCCAGCCTGACCGGAAGCGGCGGCCGTGGAGCCACCTGAAGTGTATAACTAGTATTGGATAGACAATGTAGGTGCTGTTAGTTCCATACGTTGACTACTGTCCTGGATTTCAGTCGCTGAAATGCAGCAGGAATCGACATTCAACGAGACTAACGTACGTGTGAGGGCGGCCCACTGACCTATCTGTTTTAGGGTGCGAACGTTGACAGCACCCATATTACTTCGAATCCTAGATCTAAGCAAAGGGCGAGGGAGACCTGAAGCTGAATAACAAGAGGTGGGGTTTACCGACTCAGTGTTACCACGATTAGCTCTCTGTTGTGGGACCTGCGGAGTAATTACCATAAATAGGGGTTTGGAAGGGCCTGAGAACCAAATTCGATAGGATAGGGGCGGAGGAGTCAGCAGTTTCATGTTTTCGTTTATTCACCCTGTTGTGTGTGGTTTATGCTTCGAGGTGGCTAGTGCAATGCGGAATTACTGGTGTATTCATGGTTGCATGTGGGCCGAGCTATTGCCAGGACGCCCACATCTGGACAGGAGAACGAGTAAGGTTCTCAGCCACGTCTTTTCTTCTCAAAAGCCTGTACCGCAAGGCAGCGGGTGGGTGGCAGTGTACCAGAACTGGTATATTTTTCGGGAAAAGATGCAAACCTTATTTCAACCCCCAACCTGGAGTTTGTCAGACCTTTACCTGTTGGGCTGCTTGGCATGAGTGGCTCTGTCGGTGTGGTCACCACATCATCCAATTTATCCCGATTTCATCGAGATGTGCAAGCCGTCACATCACGTCAGGCTCCGGACGAAGGTGAAAAATTACCGCACGAGTCTTAGGCTAAAGAAAAAGTGGATATGGACGAATTACCGTGCATTGCTCGAAACCCATTTGGACAAAGATAAAGAATTGCAAGACGAAACTGGTAGGTGGAACACCGCAAGCCAGCGGACAGTTCAGTAGCCAAGTGCTAGGCACGTTCAATGGTATGTAATCCCCAAGACCGGTTCACACGATTTAACTGATACATTAAAGCGGTGGCTTTGTACACCTCGCAAGCGATCTGACAGGTAGGTCTGTTTAATGGGGAGAGGCTTTTCTTGTCATCTAGGGTTCCGAATTTCTCAGCGGTCGTTTGGTGATGATGGAAGAAGGGTGAACCAGAAGATAGCCAAGTTCATACTACTCTTTGCGAGTCTTCCTTCGATGTACCTATTGTGCTCCTCCAAGTGCCATGTGTGCATTTACGGCCGTCCGGATTGGAGAGTTCAGTCAGCTGATCAGTACTTAATGCTGTCGAGATCACTTGGAAGTGCACTGGGATCTAATACTCCACATTCATAAGTGTAAATACTAGTTGCCGGAAATAATGTCGAGAAGGTCGGTTATATAGCAGGAATGACAGGAGGACCCGACGCGGATCACTGGAGAAAAACTTGTTTAAGTCAGGGAAAGAGAAAAAGGGTCCGATGCGATTTTCATCTCGAATGTTCTGTTGGCAAGACATGACAGCGCCGAATCTCTCCAGGGATGTGACAACCTTCCAGACAACGTGAAAGAGGGTTGTATTAGACACGGTCGAAGTCGTTGGCGAATTAGAAAAAAGCTAGCATCTAAGATGTGACTGCCATCTTTGGTTTGTCAGGCTGCTCGCGAACAACAGCGCATTTGTTATACACAACACCTTAGGAAAAGAGCAATGCGGAGTAGGGGCAAGAGCTTAATTGGGAAAAACATCAAAGGATGGCGCATCTCAAAGAAAGCGTACGCCTCGCGATTTGAAGCGCTTAGTCTGCGTCTAGTTGAGTTATGACAACGACGTCGTGATTTATTTATCAAAACACTTCTAGATCGTAGGCACCGTAAAATGGATTCTCATCGCAGTGAATGATAACGGCCAACGATATCACTACAAACTCTGCAAGAGCCCAGCAACCCCTTCTGAAATAATTAGCCGTGCTCTTAGAGGTCATTTTGAAATGTTGTTAGATACTCCTTTACCCAAAAATATACGTTCATGGCTTTAGCCTGTTCCTGGGACTTGTTGTAATTCTCAAAGGCAACGTTGCATGCTGTTGTGAATCATCGCCTCTTAGACCAACAGTCGTCCGTACTGAATAAGGAAACATTATTAGATCCGGATACCTCTGATCTCCAATCCTAAACTTGTGCATTAATAGCTGAAACCCAACCCGCTGAGCAAGAACTTCCTACAGTTGCAAGATACTACCGCAACTGTCGTGCGAATACGATGCGTTTTAGGTTGATGTGATACAATTCCGGCTGTTTTGCGAGGTTCATTGTCTTTTTTGAGGATTGGACACAATGAAGTCGGACTTCAGGGATCGGCTACGGCTTTCGCCACTGCGACATCCAATCTAGGACTTAGTATGAACACAAGTATGAGACTTTCTTTCAACCTTCTTCGGGCGGAGATGCTACTCTCAAGCATGCACCTCAAATTTGCATCAGTGGAGACATCGACAGCTGTGCATTTTTCAGCTACTTAGGCAGCAATTTGTCGACAGATTTGTCAAGAGACTGCGATTTAGCAGCTGGTGTTGCGGAAGCTAGTGCTTTGGGACGTCTTGAAAGAAGTCTGGAAGAACCACAGCCTGAAAGTGGCCACCATCCTGTGTGTATATCGCTCAATCGCGCTGTCTATAGTGCATCGGAAACTGAGCATTGTATCAGCCAAATGTGCGCTATCTGAGGCGCTCCCACTAACAACGTCTAAGACGGTATTCGGTGGTCAGGCATGGTCTCAAACACAGAGGTACTGCAGTGAGGGGACGTGGGTGGAATGGAAGACAGACGGGTGCTAAATCAGCTTTGTTGGCCAGGTCACGTCAATCCGGTGGGCGATGACCGCACTCCGACGCAGCTGCTAGGTGGGTAACTGAAATCAGGTAAGCGAAATCTTGGCAGTCAAAAGCTGAGATACCAGAACTTTATTCAGGTATGTCTTCCGCATTGTAACATTGATTTTAGGTCATGGGAAGAATTAGCGCTGAATCGGACGGTCTGGAGAAATAGGATCCGGAGAGGCGTCCGAACAACTGTTGTACGGCCGTGAAGCGAAGCGCGCGGTGAGCAAAGAATCAATTGATGCCGTAGGCCGTGGTGACATGACCATATGGCATTGTGGTGCATGTGGCTACGAACGTGTTGGCTGTCTGGAGTTAGTAGGTCACCTGCTTATTCATAGTACACTGTCGGCGAAAAGACAACGAGAACGTTAGACTCAAGTAGACTATATCAGTTATACCCATTTTATTTTTCTCTTCACACCAATCAACTCCTGTCGTCTAGCAACCCACCCGCTCTTCTTTTCTGTAACATAGGTCTCTATGGCCTTCCCTTTCTTTTTTTCTTCCGCTTTGTTGGTGGACGTTGATATTGTGGATGTTTTGTTTGCTTTTCAGACCAACTCCTAGTTGTTTCTTCCTCATGCTCATTAGCGTGCAATAAAATATACCTTATACTGAGCTGCTTTTCGCATCATATTCTCAATATTTTTCTTTCTAGTTCAAGTCTTACTTTTGGAGTTTCTCACTGTGGATTTTTCGAGAGATAAGAGGGTTTCATTTTCGTGCTAGCCTATCATTTGACCAGCCAGCATGGGCCGGCTGGACACAACGGCCTCACTTATACACCTCCTGGTCTCATTCCTTCGAGTTTACACTGGATACGTGGTTTGAGGGTGGAATCATAAGTGGTGCAACGCAAGGCACTTGTGATGAGCTTTATGCGCAGGCGTCCTTCGGCTTCCATCACTATGACAGGCTAATCCGAGACGGATGCTGCCGACCAGTGAATCACTACGAGGCGTTTGCATCCACTACGCTTCGTCTGCCAGAGCTGTTTTGAACGTGGATAAATATTGCTTTTCGTTGGGTACAGTATGCTCGTGTGAACAGTGCCTCCAAAAAGCGATAACCTGTCGTACATTCTGTTTCATCTAACGCCGGTCAAAATTCAAATACAAGCACGGCAAGATTAAGGAAGAACGATCTGTAAGAGTAGCATTTATGCGGTACAAAACGAAACATATTGTCGAAAGCGAGCTCACAAATAAATGTGTTTTCGTAATGTTGACAATCAAAAATATGAACGAGGATAACAGCAACTAATTCACGGTGAGAGGTAACCTAATTCAGTTAGCACATACATCACAGCCAGCGGAAGAACAGTGTTCCGAATTCATTCGTCTTTCACCTTGTTCACTGGTTCTGCGGCGGGTTCGACACATTTCCTCTTACCACCCAAAGCTCGAATTCGTTGAATGATCTTGCGTACGACGCGTACAAGCTTTGGACCGCCTTCGTTTGGTAACACTGCAACCAGTTGGCCAGCTGTCACCTTGTGCACAGACCCAAACAGTAGGGCGATCACCGAGCAGACGATGCATAGTGCATTGAACGGCATACTAAAGTCCGGTGTGGGCATGCTGATGAGAACGACCGTGGATGGTACCCGAAAAAAGCCGTCACCGGGTCGATGAGGCGCACCCACTGGCGAATTATTACTAGTTGTGGAATAAGGAATTAGTAACAAATAAACGTGTAAGAGCAAAACATGGTCAACCTAGTGCTTAGCTCAATATTTCCAATGGATCAGACCTCAAGATAACCAGCTGGACGTAGAATTTTATACAATAAGCATGGACCAGGCTGAGTATAAATGTTCTCGCTTTCATTCGTAATCATCACAAAATTGTTTGAATCACAATGTGTAAGACCTAAAGATAATCAATGTCACACGGAATCCATTGCCAATAACAGGTGTGCGTATGCGTTCTTTCGTTGCAACGGCCACCGTGAATGATACGATCGTCGGTAGTTGTAGGGCGGCGACATACCGTTGTACGGTAGTTATCACGTTTAATGTCTGTAACCCTTGAGAGTGCACGACCAAACTGTGACAATGGTCAGTAACATTTGATAGCAGGCCTACAGTTCTTTTCAGTGCAGATTCCGAAATATTTTGACTTCGGATTACCAAGAAGGTTAGCTATCTACCTCCTGCACTGCCAACCTATGCTGTCGAAAACCTGGCACTATCGGATTTACACACCATCATGAAAATTAACTTCGGAGATACGCGCGAGAGCATTCAGTGTCACCACAGTTGGTTTATCTCTGTTTGTACGTGTAAATAATTTCTCACTCAATGTAAACAGTACTGTAGCTGCGGCGCCAAGGTGCATCAATTGAGGAACAACGCTTAGCCTAGCTCTTCCGTGGGAATTCGCACAACCATCCGTCGTTTGCTGTGCAGCCGTTATGTTTAGGTCGTTTGGTAATCTGTTGAACTTATTTCCGAATCGTGAAGCGCGCTCTGGATATTCACTGATCCGGTCCATGTGCACACGTGAACGTGGATACGGAATCTTCCCTTTATTCTGCACGCCTGCATTCCATTGACATACCATGACTTAGTTCCGTTTTCAGGCCCTCAGTATCGTTGTTGAGGAGGTCGGCCACATCCCTTGTTGACTTTCCGTTTTTGCCCAGTCCACTGTCGTATCCAGCGCTAAGTACTTCAAATTGTTTTGTTTGACATATTTTGGTGACAATCATCCTTGGGGTGCTGTGGTTCAAACGAATTAGAATAGAAAATCCGTGAAACTACGACCTCAGTCGAATGGTCCATAACCGAGCGATGTACAAGAGCACGAGCATAACACGACCTCCAATCGCCCAAGTTAAACGAGGCAGGCTGGTATCCGCGTTAAACCACACTTAGAAATCCATACACACAAGGCATGATAAAACCGACCATGGCTTGAGAGTGACTAAGCACAGACTGACAGTAGACTTGCTGAAGACCACAACATACAGATCACTTCTGGTCCATACGTGATTCCAAAGAGCCCCCACACTGAGACCTCGATCCTAGTTTCACGCAATTGACTTAACAGGCTTAACGGAAACTTACAGAGGCGATCACTGTAGGGAGTTAGGGGAGTAGCCTTTCAACATCAGTTTTCATAAAGTGCGCACCGTTTCCTAAAACATGTTCGCCGTAGGACAGTGTTTCTTTTGAGGGGACTGTGTACGTACCCACGGTGATATTGATAACGGATGTGGTGAGATGAGAAAATACAATCAACTAACTTAGCCGAAGGAAAGGTTGACGTAGAAGAGTTTCAAAACGAAAATGTCCAATACTGAGATTGTGACACTGCAGGATTCTCGAAAACACACGGATGAGTGATTCATCGCTTTTTCAGAAATTCCGTTCAAACCAGCTGATATCCATCTGCTGTCATTGTTATTAACAGCTTATAACAACTATGATCATCCGCACTGTCACGCCTGCACAGAACTTAATGAGAACACGATTGCAGTACTCGCAAAGTGGGGCGCGATGCAATTGAACCAGGTGGTTTGAGAGAATAAATGGTGCTTATGGTTTGGATGTACGCATACCTGAGGTGAACGGGTGCTAACTTCACATGGTATACGTTTGCACACCTAAAAATTCACCAATGCTTACAAGATTATGAGGGCAGGAAGTGGTGAATAACATAAAATAGTTCGTTCGGTGACAGAAGTTGAAGAAACAAAAAGTGTCAGAGTAAAGCTGCTACTGCCTAACCGTTTGGAAATAGGACAGAAAAATACAAAATTTGGTCGCAAGATATACTGTGCATCACCAAGTGGTTGAAAAAAATATATCCACTTCGATGAATAGAAAAAGAACTTATTCTGTGGCAGTCAAGCCCCCTAGATTTTACTCTATCAGACTTCTACCAATGGGGATGCCAAAGCAGAAAACAGATCATCCTGAACCAGCAAATCTGGAACAGCTCAAATCAAGGCAGTGTAACAAGATCGTAAAAACCATGCTGCATTTAGCAAACATGAACGCCAAAAAAACTCAGGAACAGTGTGGCCACAAACAATTTTAGTGAGCCACAAGGCCGTGATTTCTGATTATCGTTCGTTTGATTAATCCGTTGATTTCATCTAAAGGAATCGCACAATGTTACACTAATCACACCCAATCTAATTTATGGATGGAATCGGCGCCAAACTCAGCTTGGTAATAAGCAAGTTGGCCTAAGTAAGCAAATATTGGAATGTGCGTGCGTCATGTTGCATTCTGTCAGACGATCGTACAATTCATGGACTGTGGTGGATGACCGTCTTGTTGCAAGAAGCTTCGGGATAATCTCGACAACGTGAAGGTGTCAACGTCTCATGTATGTGCCCTCACTGAATCTCTAGAGCACGAAATTAGACCCAGTCATGTTCTACTTGTACGCACCAGATCAAACATTGTTAGCTGGTCTCAGATTTCGAAAGGCTTTCGTGGATGCCGTTGTCCTCTCAGTTACTGTGCCGTGGAGACTGACGTGAAATGACGGCTCGTCGAGAAAAACTTTTTCCACACGAGACGGGCGGTGTATACAATCGACCGTCGAGCCGGTCACAACATTCAAATCGACATGAATTATCAGTTATTTTCATAGTACGCACCGTGCAGGCGGTGTAACTTACCGACTTCTTCTTTTAAAACACTCATTACCGACTCCGTAAGTATGTTCAGCTAAACTATGCAACTGATGAGTATGGAACTGACTTTTGGCCCCGCCCTCTTAGCACCACGCATATTTCGAAGATCAGTGTTATCTGTCCCCGTCACCCTACGGATCAACTTGTGACGGAACACAAGAGGTGGTTTTGGATGAACAAGATGACGCGTCGAATTCATCTTTGATTGCGTAACTCCAACAACCTGTGTCAAGGTCCAACGATGGAAAATGAGTAGACGTAAACACACAGCTGACTAAAACGAGCAACTTCTTTAGACCCGTTTCACGTTGGTCATTTCCCAAAGTTTCGTGTTTATGCCGTTTAATGACGTTTGATCGGGCGTTAGTCAATTCAAGCCAAGAAACTGTTTTATGCAACTTGGGGGGAGTGAGCATCCAGCAACCTATGGAGCTGACCGATGTCCCCGACAAAGCACTCAGAGTAACATTGCATTCATTCAGATAGTCTAGATAAGAGGTCCGCCCGTCATCAGCAAAGAGCAACCCTAGCAGAAACCTCTATCAACGTTTTGCAGAGCGCTTTTGTCTCAGATCAAACATTAGTCATCAAACAAGTCCTCCTTACAAGCCCGATTGGTGGTCGGTATTATGTTGACAGGCAATCATTCCAACAGATAGTCACTTTTGCCACACCTCAGGGTTCTATTAAGCCGAATGATTCAACTACAGGCAAACATCACCTCACACGATGAAGCAGGTTGACAGACTACCACTGGATCAGAGTTCAATCAATCAAGTCACAGGACTAGCGAATAACAATAATACGGCGGATATCGAAGTATATCATTATTATCGAATTGCAAAAGATGCACAAAGGAAAAGAGGTTTGGACAAGTGCCGTACTGCTACCTTACGTGGAAGATACGTCTAGACTCTCGGCATTTAGGAAACATGCAACCTCCCGACCGACAACCAGAGTAATGAGAGTGAACAGTCTTCACTGGTTGGGTACGTACTTCGTTATGCCGGAGTGTCCGCCGAACCGTACACTGTTGAATGTGGCTGCTGATGGTTGGGAAGGATGTGGTGTGGTCACAGACTATGAGAACCCTGACTGTCCCGCTGCGTAAGCCTATTAGGTACCGTCTACCTGAGTTTGTGGCCATCGGCATCCCTGATTTCAAACACCCTCTGCGGCACAGTCAGTGGTGAGGCTGTTTCCGCAAAGCCGTTGACTTATTTTTCGTGAGGCCCCATTTTTTCTCTATCTTCTCTTGTTCTCATATTTATGTAACACTGTTACTCTACGGTCTTTTCACTGAATCAACGGCAGTGTGAATCGTAGTACCTATGGATATGGCTTAAAGCTGCCGTATGTAGATAATAAATAAATTGTTCACTACTCAGTGTGCCACTTTCTCGATCGCAGGAGGCGAACACCGAGTGATTGATAATTACTGTGACGTTTCAAATCCACACTAGGATCCGTTATCAAGCTGAAATCCTAAAACAATCCAAGATCACGGTAGGGTGATTACACTAAGTCAAAGGAAAATGGGACCACGTAATCCGATGGCAATCGATCCGGCAGCTTTTAGCGTTTATAGCATTCAAACGATTGACAACAACGGAACTATTAGTGTACCAATAGGAGGTTGAACAACTCAAATACCGGTTAATTTCGTCAAACAAGGCTGATACATCGACATTCATATTTGTCCAACCTACATGCTTGGTTGCATACCGGAGAAAATACATGCCGATATCACCTGATTGAGGATGAGGTCGCCAGGACTGTACCAAACAAGCTACGTGGAGTTGCTTCCGGAAGAATTCGCTTGAAAGCTCGATGAAGCAGACTATGGACTATATCCATCCCGATGTTACAGGCGAAGGAAGGATGGATACTTTTTTTATCGTGGTCATCAGTCAAGTCGAGTTTCTTTTCTTCGTGAGTTACAAAAATGTAATGAAGTTTATACAAAACCCGATTAACGACACTTTGATCGGATTGCTTCCTCGCGTTTGTATGAATAAAATCCAAAAGGTATTTGTGTCTACTTCAGAAACGGTCCAGGTGACAAGATGCGTTTGACTGAAGGGCTGAACAACGTTAGCTAAATCGTGAGTAGTTTCAAAACAGAAGAAATACCACCAAGGTCTACCAACAGTAATAAATACGCTTAAAGATACGACAGCTTTTGGTACACGGAGTAGTATATCAGAGTGACGAACCACCATGACTGACCTGACTTGCATGTTTTGACCTGCACATTAACTCGTCAGGTCAGGAATAAAACAGTGCTGGCACATGAGTGCAAGGGTGCCGCACCTCTCTCAGACAAATAAAATCAAGACACGAATCCGTTACCATATTTCACGTTTTACACTGAAATAACTTGACCCCGTAGTCATTGCATGTTGTCGATCGCAAAGGGGAATACCGGTGACCAAATGTTGTGAGGAAAGTGCTTGCTTTCAAAAACGGCACAATTTCCCAGTTTCACAGCCTGGCTTCGGCAACACCAAGCGGTTAATCAAAATGGGCCGGTGAAATATGTGTTGCTGCCAGAGGACTGTTGTTCACAGCTGGCTTTTACTCATTTAGCCTACAGCGTCTCGAAGATCTGTTCTCGTTCACTAAACAACCAACAGCTCGTAGCTTGTTGAAAGGAATAGCAATACCTAGAATCGCGCGTGAGGAGTGAGCTAAATGCTTTGAAAGTGTGACTCAGAGTCAAAAACCTGATAGGACTCAGTGGGGATTTGGCCCCACATATAGTGTGACGGCAAGGCTCAACAATATAATTAGCAACTCACAAGTATTCAGCATAAGTGCTTGCCCAGTTTGGCAGAACCAGTTCTCGGTAGGGAGCTGGCAGTCGTTGTTGAAGGTGAGTGAGCTCTGATCGTGGAATTTGGTAAGACACTATGGCAGCGGGTAAGAAATACCCATGATTCGCATCAGGTGGGTACTCGGACCAGCGCTGTAACACACGACGAAATTTGTATGAAATAGCCACCTGATGTCGGGCCGGAATTGATAAAACTAATTCCATCAGACCCATTCGTTGCCGCGAGAGACTCGGCAGGAGATGTGATTTAACTGTAAATAAAAGAGCAGAAAAAGATAGCCGACGTTACATCCTTTGAAGACGGAGACTAAACTCGAGATCATAACACCTATCAACATGGTAACATCCGGAAGTGGTGTGGCAGACCTGATAGGATAGATGAGACCCAACTATGAAAGATCCGGGACAGTCTACTCCGTGAATAATTTAGTGGAATCCATATGACAGTGGGACAGGTCAGCAGACGGGTTTATCGCGTAACGTGTGAAATCACAGTACGAGGGTCTTATATTTATAGGTTGCAGGTGAGTGTGAAGAAACATGGAATACTTTCGACGCTTCGAAATATATTCTACATAAGTAATGGACGGGTTGGTTAACATAAATTGGACAGTACTCAAAACTGACCGCAGCCGTCGCATTCCCGTGGGCCTACCCTTTCGAAAACAAGCACCATACTCGAGTTCAGCCCCTGTCAAAGCTCATCAGTACTGCACACTCTTGTCACGGTCGGGACTATAACTCCGGCCACGCTTTCACAAAACAACCATACGGACCACTGTACCCATGGCCTCATATTAAGCACAGCTGAACTGTCGTTTGCAAACACTCAACCACATTCAATTGCGTGCGATGCTCAGATTGCCTGGCCACACGGAGAGGAGACGTAGTAGCTGTCATGCTAACTCAAGTTGACAGCAGCAATCTGGTAGATATCCAATTACCACAGTCGGTCAGCTGGTCATATTTGAAAGTAACTTGATCGAAAGCTGACTTCGACTTTGTATCCTGCATTTAGAAAATATTCTTCGAAACAAAAATGGAGTTTGGTTTTCAAGCAGGTCAATAAAATTTGCGGACTATTGGATGCAAAATTTGGTCATAATTGTACCTGAGTGACATTAAGGTCGACCAATGGCTTTTCAATGAGGCGATTGCTTTCGATAAACTCCCAATCTACCTCTTCGATCGGAATGTAGACAAATACCCACAGATATCCTTTTGAATGGGAAGGCTGGCATTATCGTCGCATAAAGACATCATAAACCAGGTGTTGAACAACATGCACACATTTCGCTCGGCAGCAAATTTCACCGGATGTTTTTTGAGGCACACTCGATTATCATAGGAAAATATAGAACAGGAGACAATTACGAAAAAGTCTAACAAAAACAAGAAAGAACATGGACAGCAATATACTGGTTTTTAGCTAGAAGGGTGGGTAAAAACCAAACGATACACAACCAAAGGCGATTTTTTAACCAAACGTAGCGTAACTATTTATACACTCTGTGCATTGATGTACGTTGCTTATTCTTCTTCGGATGTCAAAATCAAGCAACGGCAACGCACTAGTGGTTGTGTTTCTTCAATGTTGCAATTTGAACCGTAAATGTTTTATCTGACTCGATGATTACTAAATAAACAGGCTACAGTTTGCATACTGAAACGGTTAAACAACTATGGTAACAGAAAACAACGTAGTGTCCTACCAGGCACCAGTTTCCCTGCATCTTTTTACACTTCGATACTCCGACACGCTGTCTATAACGAACGCATTTTTGATTTAAAAAAATATCTTACGGGGCATAAAAACTAACGCAAATCACACTATACTTTACAAACTGTCCCAGGACGACAAATGTCAAGATGTACCAGCTTCATTGTTTCACGCCCGTTGACTCACTGATGGTATTAGCAGTTCTCCCATTTTTTTACGTAAGCGAAGTCCAATCGGTTCACTGCGGTCAAGCGAAGTGCTTGGTTATCTTTCTCATTTCCGATATGAAGTGATATAAACATTCACTCTGCGTTTGATAAAGTTTTATGTAAAGCGGCTGAAAGCAGTATGGGCTTTTCAAAATTTGGCTGCGAAGTTTTCGTACGGTTGCATTATTCGCCCACTGTTTCCATAAGCTTTCCAATAACAGATTAGATATTGCTAGTGAGAACTGCCGCCTTTCTGTTTACAGCAGGCGATACTCAACGTTCGTCTTTATGCTGTCACCACCTGTCAAAATGTCTTCGAGATGAGTTCGCAGATGAAGTTCTTTGATGCTTTTTACCACTTGTGTACAGATGTACTTCACTGTATTAAATTCATCCACTGGACAAGTGGTTAATCTGTTTTATTGCCGGACTTTGACAATCCCATAGCTTGCTCGCTCTGCAGATAACTTCTGCTCTTGTAATGATAATAGTTGAGACACATGACCCTGCTCCTTTTTTAAAAAGTTGACAGGTTTCTATGGTGGTGTCTATGGTGGGGTTGAAATCGTACTGGACATACTAAGAAAAAATAGGCGGCAGTATATAAACGGAAACTTGAATGAAGCTGTATGCTTACGATCATGTTAGCCATGAACACTGGAAGTTACGCACAAAACGACACCAAATCCTCCTCTTTCGGATGAGCAAAAAACCAACTGATCCGATTTGCAGGCGCAAACCGATTAGCGGTAACCAAGAATGGAAGAAACTAAGCGATTTCGAAAGAAACTGAGGGTGCGCGCCTATTACTCGATTGCTCCGCGCTTACGAACGACCGCAAAATGTATCTGCAGTAACAACAGAGAATTCAATTAAGGCCATCGAATAGGATGTCAATGAAAAACAACGAGACCCATTCACCTGGTTTGACAATTTTCCAATCACCCGAGCTCTCGAGACGCATATGGACGCTCAACGTATTGAATAAAACTTGGGTATACCAGGGAATCATATCCATATAGATTGCAGTGAGAGTAAAATCGGCACGACTGATGAGGAGAGCCCGGATTCCGCCATCTGAAGTACCGGAACCAGTGAGATATTTGTGTACAGACATCAAGGGCAAAGTCTCGGTGGTTTTTTCATCAGTAAAGGCAGGACTGATCATCATTCGTCTTCCATTCCCAGTGGATACATCGATCGATTCAAACACGGCCTGGATTCGAGAGTCGCCGGTGCTTGTATTGACATTATAATGATCGTCCTGAGTTGGAAATTCTGTCAATCTGGTCGGAACAGGGCCGCATAGGACAAAGATTTGACTTGAGTGGGCCGCACTACAGCTGCCTTCCACGGTGGATCCCAAGAGACCATGAACAGACCAGGGCACTTGGAAACGAAATGACAGGAGGAATAATTTAGCATAAGAGCAGAACATGAGATTTAGGGAATAAGTACGCTTGGTCACATTCAAACGGCAAGAGACGTAGTACGTAACGATGCAATAAAGCCTAGTTGCACGTGTCGAAACCCCTTGGATTCGTAAATCCGAGAGATTCGAGTTGAAGTATTACTCACAACTCCGTAATCTTCAGGAACTATTTCAATCGAGAGATAATCCCGTAGGTTTTGGGGAGTGAGAGTGACCTATTATTCTCCGTCACAGACTTAAGACGACACTGGGAGTCGATGTTTACAAACCCCTCTTTATCAAGAAAAACACGTTCGCTTCCGCGACTCCTAAAGCGTTATGGAAAATAGATGCTTTTACTTACATCTCAGTCTAATGCAGGAACGCAATCTATCGTATGATGAAATTAGAGCCCGTGATTGCACAAATCCACGAAGACGGGATTAATAATATCGTATTTGCTCTACCTAAACAAATGGCCATTCAAATGGCATGCGGACTAGACATCACACAAAACCCCTGATCAAACTGGCTTGTTTTTATCGTCGCTGAAGCCACAGTGAATGGCCTTAATAGCTGGCACGATTTCAAATGTAACAATCAAATTCGACTGCCATCGGTCAACCAATGGCTTATTTCCAGCAAGACAGCCGCGCCTGCTTCGGTCTGCCTAATCACAAGGCTATATCAGATGACTGCAGTGCAGGCACAAACTCTAGCCGCGCGGGTTTGATACGATCGATCATGCTCTTTCTAGCCAACAGACGATTCGGATGATCAGCCGATGGCACCAGTGTTGTAAGCCGTGCCACTCGTGGCCATGGCAGAATAAATGAAAACGCCATCTCTGTGTCATTTGAACAATGTTCCCAGCACTTATTGATTTCTACCTTAGCTTAAGTTCTCATTTCTCTACTGCACCTATTACCTGACAGTCCTCCATAAACAGATAACAATCAGCGATACGTGCATCCAGGTCATCATCATCATAGACAGCAATACATCAGTGGTTAACGCTAATGCTTAACTGCCACACAACCATGAAGAAACAGCAAACCCTATGTATGAAGAGAGAGAAAGGAAAAAGAAGGGGACGGGAAGGGACCTAACTACTGAAAATGACTACGTCCATATTCAAACATTCAACATCTAGGTGCTTACACCTTGCAAACAAAAAACCGAGGTGCAAATGAGAGTAAGGCGTCATCAGCAAGACAGCTTCCTTACGGATTTCACTGCCCCGCGTCATTAAATGCACTCACTTCACAGACAACTCGGACAAACAACGACAACATTCACGCCACTGGGCTCAATTAGCCGCCATCTCACCTAGAGTCTCCAGCCACCGACTCTGTGAGTCGCGAGAGCCCCAGCCCGGGAGATGAACTCGATCTACAATGGCCAACACTTTGGTGAACGACTTCATTTCTCTACGCCAGGTCATTACCTGTCCACCTCGCACCTTACACCATCCGGTCGCAGTCAGCGAACAGTGCTCGGTGTGGAAGACGACTAGCTGGCATCCAGGTACAGCCTTTTATCTAGAAGATAGAATTTGCTAGTGCCCAAATGGTCTGCATTTGTAATGCACGTTGCCACTAGCCTCGCCTATCTTCCTCACGTTAAAAGTCTCAACCTCCAGAATGGGCTTTTCCATCGCAACTCGAAATTTCTCTAGTCCACCTGATTCGTTTGTTTTGGCGTCGTTGGCCAACAATGGGGTTTTCCGCTAACAACTGATGAGCTGCGTCAGCCAGTTCATCCGAAGTCATCGGATGCGTAGTGGAAGCAAACTTGAGCTGCTTCCTGATTACTGATGGCATTCCTTTCATGAACTGGTCGATCGACATGCGTCGTCCCGAATCCTTGCCTAGCTCAGACAGGGGTCTTGAAAACGCTACCGCCACTGACAAGACGTGCACGAGAGCGACACCCAAGGGACAGAGCCGGGCGCTCTTGCCTCCTGACAATCGACAGGGCTCTCGAGACCGGCGATCAGCGCCTGCTCCGTCCTGTCCTTAAGGAGCATCCGCGAGGCCACCAACCTCCCTGGGTCAGTATTTATTCTTATCACCCCTATCACGTCCTCCACATTTTTGGACGTCCTCGAACGGCTGCAGCAAGAGGACTTTAACCCTCAGTTCTGTTAACGGCACCCACCGTTGTGAACGACGAACGCGGGTTACGCAAGGAGATTTGTTTGTTCAGAACGAACATCCATTTGCACGAATCTCGGGACGCCACAGTTACCAATGTCAAGTTCATGTATAGTGAACACCATTTCCTACCGGAGTGTATTCCAATAATCCTTCTCGAAACCCCACAGTCACTTCAGTACTTCAACGTATGCCTCCGCCTGACCACTTGCGAGTAGTACAGTGTGATCGTGCATGTTCATCACACTAACGTCACCAACTGGTAAGTGCGGCTGGGTGTCGAAAAGCTCAAAATTACGAGTTGGGGTTTTTAAGCTAATATTTGGGTGAAAATAAATAGCCATTGGGTAGTGCTGAAGACTAGTTAGAGACACAAATAGAACAGAACAAGCCCGTCGATGAAACGGACAAAGCCCCATAAAAATGCTGTAAGATGGTGAAACTGGTCGTCTACCGTTCGAATTTCCGGGAACTGTCGTTGTCACAATTTGGAAATTTTCGATTAAGCAAATGTGGATAATTACTTTTAGTACGTTCCGGCCATTCTGTTTCAGTCAAAAAACCTGTGAACGCAATAACACTGAGAACAAATCGTGGTGAGAGGGCTACTAAGGCTGTTGGGTATCGCTGTTAAACATATCGTAGTCGACAATGCCGTTGGTCACTTGAGACAGTAAATGGGGCACAAAATAGTTGAAATATTTCAACGAACTGCTCTTGAACATACACTGTGACCCGGATTCCAATACTGGTGAGGTTAAAGTGATAACTGTTGTAACGACAAAACCATGACGACAACGCAACTGATCGGAACAAAAATATCACGCTCAAAACGCCCAGGCCTTCCGTCTCAGAAACTCTAAACCCGAGGTACCAGAAGGGGCAGCGCGAAAAACGACAGTATTCATTCCGTCTAAAATCACCATGCAAAGGCGCCCTAATTATAGGTTAAAAACGACCTTTAGGAAGCAGTGACAAATCAATCCCCATCTAGAGACAATCCACGTGATCTGACTGGCTAGCCGACTTCCATTAGGCATATCTGAGCAAACATCAACGCTTGAAGGCATTACAGTCCAAATCTGAAGTCAGTTAGAATATGCGGCTAAGATTTGCCCATTCTTACAACAATACCGTTGAACGCATTCTAAGAAACACAAAACAGCTAGCCATAACTCTGAACCAGTCCCATCTATCGAGTCACTATGGACAACCCTCGTGTTGTCTTTTAGTCAACTAGTCAGTTCGTACGATATAAGACTGTAATGATGGAATACGATGAGTAGTCTAATTGCAGTGGTTCTGAGCCACTGAGCTGAACACTTATATCCTGTCGATCGTTGACGCGAGGAGCAGTATGACATAGTTGGCTGACTTATTTTAGTCGTGATGAGTCTGGTAGGGTAATGGGTGCAGATCGTGCCCAGGTTATCGACTGGTAGATAACAGATGGGCTGGTAATGTGATAACCTATCTGAGCTAGTTTCCTCTTTCACTACCAAAATCCCCACTAATGGGTTGATTCGACATCAGTCGTATTATTGCAGCTCAACACAATTTAACAATCTCGTAACTAAATTTACCTATTTCAACTATGTGGTAGTTTGCCAGCCCGCGTCGCCACTCGACATTCGTTGGGCTCCGGCCGGCTAATTTAGTCCAGTGGTTCATATCAGCCGGCGCATTTTGCAGTGTGAGTGAGGGAATCTTAATCCGCATGTTGTCTGCATAGAACGGATCGCACTGGGGTGCAGGGGCCTGTCCTAGAGTCTTTAGAGGGTGGAGTTAACAAATGATATCATGCACGTCAACATTGGGATGTATGCTGCTTCTCAGTCGTCGCTCCGCTTCGCTTTTTCAGCATTTCGCCTAGTACGCTTCATAATCGATACCAAGTAGCCGATGACAAATGTGTTCGAGTTCGACTAACAGCTTGGAACTGGGAACTAGAATGTATCATTAGGTCGAAATGGGTACGGTCGAAAGCGCTATATTATTTCACTTAACGAGTACTGTTCTGATAATGCTTGCAAGGTTCGACAGACAAGACGCTGCATTTCTTAGTGAACACGATTTGCAAATTACATAAATAAACAGGTTTCAAACTGGACGACGTGCCCACACACTTCTTGAACGAACAGCGTTTACACTTCCAGTGTTACAACTAAATAAATAGTCATATCCACAATAGTGCAACCGTAACCGATATTCCTCGTTGAATTTGTATACTGCCTTTGCACACTGACTTTGACCAGCCCATCCAAAAAAACAATGAAAAGACGCACGGATGTGGCTTGAGGCAAGCGAAGCCATAATCAGCCCGCAAGTCACTGTAACAAAAACGGGACACACCAATGCAAACTTTGTTGTCAAGCTTTTGCATTCCGTCTAACTGATCAAAAGTAATTATTCTAAACGGTCTACGAAATACTGAGGACAATGCACTTCCCGAATGACAGTACAGAGTAACGTTACTTAACAACTGTGATCACGACTTGCCAACATATTTGTCTTACGGCAAAGAGCCGATGGAAGAAGCGCCGTTGCTAGCTCGTACGGCATATACACCCAATCTCGATTTAACGAATGAAGTGAGCCACATTTGAGAAGGCTGTCCATACAACTTTGTGAATAGCAACACTCACCATTAGTACTTCCATAAAGCAGTCGACGGTCAAACACAACCGTTAACGTCTGAGCTAGTTCCAAACCTACCACAGAACAAGTGACATCCTGAAACGTTATCAATAAAGTTCGCGTAAAATAAACAATTACCCAACATATTCGCCGTAAACCAAGTGTCAAGGCGTTGTAGTTTGAACGAAAAAGAGAAGTAGGAATGAGGAGCGTGGAGAGGCCTTTCAAATTTTTGCACGGCAACAACTTAACCCACGGTGTAAAGTTTTCACTGCACAATCCCTCTCCGGGCATCTGGGCGTAACGTAACAGTGTGCTCGTGTTTGATGTATCTGTTAGCTTGGATATGCCTGTGGGTCTGAATGACCATTTTGGGCTGACTGAGTAAGCCTTGTCAGAGAGTCGGTTGAGCGAGGCGCAAAACTGGCCAGATAAGGCGTGTGTCAGCTCGAACCATGCCTGGTCAACGCTGAAACGAACATGAATTAGTTACCAAATGAAGTGAAAATTTAAAACAAACATTAAAACAATGGGACCTACTTGACAGTGCCAGGTTTGAACCAAGACCAAACCTCAGCACCCACTGGAGCAGCTGTGACAAAATTCGGCCCCCAGCGTTCACTATCCCAGTAACCTCTAACCATTGATAAGTGCAACTCCTCCAACGAATAGGATGACAGTAAACTGAACATGGATTTAGGAATTATATCGTAATGCTGTTCTAAAAAACGCAAAACCAGGAGAGATATGTTGAATATGTGAATCGACTAACTCGGGATCTCATATTCGGGAGACTGGGAAACAAAATTAAAATGAAAACTGGAGAATCCTCGTCCCAAGTCTTTGATCAGCATTTCTTCAGTGAATCGTTCTTGTGTCGTGATGCCGGATAGCATAAATATGAAAAGTAACTCCGTCAGCCACATGTTCGAAGCTAGGATATAACCGAACTGAAATTGGGTCGCTGAAGTCACTGAGGAGAGGCTGTGCACTCAGTTCTAGGGAAGAAAAACACGAAGCAGATGAGAACCCCGAAAAAGGATATCTCCAAACAGACAAAGACGGAATAATCCAAATGACGTTAGTCTAATTTATTTAGCAGTTCCAGAAAGGGATAATAACAAGGCGAGGTATAGATAATTCAGCTTTCACACTGATTGTGTGTAAAACTCTTGCGTACACTCTACACGCGCATTACTAAGAATAAATGGGGATTCTGAAGAAAAAAAGTATGAAGACTTGCGGAGAGAAGCACTTATTAGCTATAATTCCATGTCCTTACATGCAACTAAGTACTTAACATCTTGCGTTTCGAATCCCACAATCAGCCGCATAGATCGGTATTTCGCACAACAATCAACAGCGTCATGGGGACTGACGTTTTTAACCTTGAGGCGAATTGGTATCTTGTGGGATCCATGTGACCTGGATTTCTCTGATATTAAAAGGATTTCACGTTCGACGCCGTCATCAAACCTGTAGAAGTCACTATCGCTCGCGGACAGCTCTGTGGTGATTAACCACACTATGTGACTATGCAATTCGTAGCGAAATGAACTGAGTTCTTCCGTAACTCTAGCTACACAACCTTGTGTTTAGCGTGAGAGGTCAATTCTTCAATAAATCACAGATCCGGTTATTCTCACGAACCTGGCTCTAATAACAGCTTGTTCCGATTTGCGGAATAGCACAATCTATTGTTTGACTATATGACTACTGAACAACACGCGATACCAATCAACCACTCTAACAAAAAAGTGCACCGCACAGTCTGTTCCATTTTCTTTTGTTCACAGGGGTAATAATCAAACATAATTATCGAATCTTGATCAATTTTACCCGAGCCTGCCTCAAACATTTACCAGGCGACCTCACAGCAACTGAGTAAGAGAAACGAAGCGTTTTACCTAAAAAGGTAGTGCGCTGCACGGAGCACCCATGCTTCCATTGCGGATAAATTCCACCGCCAAAACGTCTGCCAAGTCTACTTGTTTATTTTATCAATACACTAATATCCACACTAAACTCCTCTGTAGTGTCCGGGAGTTACTTAGACATGTTGATGTGTTGGTTTTCCAAGATTGTCGCGGCCACTATGTAACATGTGACAACTGAACATCTAAGCGATGAATTACCCGTATTCAGCTAATTTCACCTCCAAATGACTGCGGCAACCCACAATGAACCTACCCGTCAGAGTTAGAAGATTGGATCAGTTGGTCAGCATTGTGCACTCCATGGTTTCGGAGGAGGGGCAATTCTAAGTAAGACATCGGTTCTGCCGGACAGGCTAAACAGTGGGAAGCAGATGCACTTACAGGACTGTGTCACACTATTGACTGCATGAGAGTGTTTAGGTAGTCAGGTGTGGTCGTACGAGCATGCAGAGGAACTAGTTTTATGGTAGGGTTTCGCCGTCTTCGGAATAAGTAAAAAGAGGACCAAAAAAGATGTCACTGAACAAAAAAGCACTCTGATCAACCGACTGTTGACCGCGAACGTTGACATATTGTCCAATACGGTCGAAAATCATCCGGTATCACCAAGAAGCCCGATGTGGCTTCAGGTTTATCCACTGTGCACACTAGTGTTCAGAAGCAAACAGTGATGTCTTATTCACTGCGCTCTTGGGCGGGAAAAGCCCCTCTTCACCAAGTGAGTTAGACTTTTATGTCACTGGTTTCAACGTTAGGGTACCCTAAGAAAACTCCGTATCCTCTTGTCTCGCAGGTCAGACTCGGGCTGGAGTCTCTTAAATCAACCCCTTCCGTGACATAAGCAATCAGGAAGTGTTAGGAGTTATCGTTCTCCCATCAGTATCACTATTTACCCATTACGCTCTTTTCCTATTTTGCCTCCAAGTCTTCTGCCTTCCATGTGCCTTCGGGCGACAATTGGTTTGTGAGACCAGGACACGTTAAACAATGGCGCTTTCGATATCCGCACTCCGGCAATTTGGTCAGCAAGCTTCCCTGGTTAGCACTTTTTCGGATCTGAAGTCTGATGTGCGCTGTGTGCCGGAGATGCGAATCTAGGATTCTAGCACCACCATTCACCTACCTGTAGGTAACTGTTGATCCAAGGGCCACTCTTCCAGAGTTTCCCGTGACGCCGAAGCTGAACCTCGTGGCCAAACTAGAGTAGGAATCACAGTGAGTTTGTCTGGATCCCGATGAACAGTCGTTTATGCGCCGTCAGACTAAATACACCGGTTGGAGTCTGTCAACACATACCAGAAAAGCTTTGTGTATTCATTATGACGGCGTATATTCCAATAGACAGTTGTTCGGATGCTACCAAACAGGCGTCCCACAAAGCACTCGTCGAACTTCTGAAGCAGAATAAATACTCTGAAATCAGCACATCAGTCGACGATCTGAGTATTTAGCTTGATCACCCTTCTGCAGACCAGAAGCTGAGTGGTGTTTGGAGTTCAGGGAACAATGCACGATGACGAAAGACCGTCACAGCTGAGCGCACAGCATAATCTCTATAATTCGAGTACTGCGTTTCAGAACAGGAAGGGCCACTGTGATTATTCACGGTAGCGAAACCTGGCCGCTCAGGGTAGAAGACGTGA